>VZTU01029229.1:241409-303215 GCA_013400835.1 Zapornia atra
TGCTAGCTCAGTTCATGTGCAGAGGATAAATACAGACACAAGATGCCCACCCACAAAAATAGCTTCCTTGCGTGGCTTTCTTTTTACAGTGCTGCCCGACAATGGAATTCTGGTTTCAGTCCCAGTTAAGATTGGATGAGCTGCTGGCATAAATCCAGCTGTGACCATTTTTATAGCTTTTATTTATTTTATTCATGTATTTCATCTTAAACAGACGTGCTTTTTCTCTCACTCTATCCAGTGCAATTTGTTCTGTCCAAAACATTTGGGAACCTAAGTACGAAGTTACTTGCAGGGAGAAGTGATCGGTGTGAAGCAGCAAGGAGGGATTTAGTTCTAGAGAAAGCTCTTTATCTAAAAATAGAAGCTGAGAGCGCAGGAACCATCCTCACCCTTCACACTGAAGTAAACTTGAAATAACCCAAGAACCTTGGGTTTACTGGCTGACTGATGGGAACATTGTCATCGTAAGAGATGAGCCCTAACATACAAGAACTATTTGAGAAGTTTAGTGAAGGAAACTCAGGCTGCTGTCCAACTCTTATCTTATTAAGTATCTTAATCACATTAAATCAGTTCCCAAAACTGACTGGTTATCATTTCAGTCACATAAACCTGTTGGCATATCTTTTAAAACGAGTTGCCAATGTTTTTACTGAAGTGATTTATTTATTAGGTTTGTAACTAAACAACTCATCTTAATGACTGTCACGGTCTTGGAGTAAAATTCTTCATGAATCCCTTTCACGGTTATTTCCTAAATAGCTACATTTCTCTTCAAAGATTGAATTTCACAAGCATCATTAAATAAATGGTGGATTATATGTTGATTTAGGGGTATAAGGATTGGCATAACAGAATGTACAAATAATCTAGCTACTCCATGGTTCATCTAATCCAATCAGAGAGAGGTAGAAGTAATTATTAATGTGCATGGACAACACTACAGTGATCTCCTTTGAGAGAGATGCTTAGGTCTGAAACTTCTGCTGTGAGTAACCCCAGAATGAGAAAAATTATTAAAGAATGTATTTTTGTAGCTACCACTAGTGCATACATCATCCTTAGACCTCATAGTACAAATGTTTCCCATGAAATGTTGAGTAACTCCAACTACTAGCAAATTAAAAAGATCCAAGAATCAAGGTTCATATAGATTAGAATAGAAACAGAAGAGCTTAAGCTGTTGAATTTTGTCACTCTGCATCTTTCATTTTGACAACACATTATTTATACCTCTGCACTTTTGAGTTACCATTCACTGCTCCTTGACTGTATTCTGTTGGGATGTCATTTGTTTATGTGCACTACGTTATTTCTACTTTTGCTTTTCTCCATTTGTATCTCTAGGATTTTGGGGCTTGTGTTTTGTATAGCTGCACATGCACCCATGCATGCTGGGCTGACTTGAATGATGGAGAAAGTGAGACTAAACAGCAGCTTATGGAGGATTACCTTCTCACTTCTGCTCTCTTGAAAGAGGCAAATATTCACCCTATGTTCCCAGCTTGCATATAACTAATGTATATTCACCCCATGTTCCCAGCTTGCATATAGATAATGTATATCCAACTAGGAGGGATAACATTATCAGAAAGTATCACACAGGTGCAGTAAACATTGTATCAGGAGTTATTGCAGTATAAAGTGGGCTGTTATGATGGATTTTAGATCATCATCGTATTTTAATGTTCTTTCTGTTGTGATTATTCTTTCTGTTTTAATGGACTGCTTGTGTGGAAGCTGAATATCCTCCTTTTGTGGCTCTTTTACCTATGACTGTGTACTCATGAGAGTTAATAAGTACAGAGGAAATGAACTTGGTGTTATGCAGAAACAATATTAAAACCGAAATTTCTGTAGGAATGGTTTTATTGTGGAAATATAATGATACAGAATCTCACAGGATATCAAAGAGGGCTGTGCTGCCATTCAGCAAGCCTTGGACAGGCTGGAGTGTTGGGTGGGGAGCAGTTTAATGAGATGTAACAAGGGCCTAGCATCTAGGGAAGAACAACCCCAGGTACCAGTATAAGTTGAGTACTGGCCTTTTGGAGAGCAGCATAGGGGGGAGGGACTGAGGGTCCTGGTGCACAGCAGGATGGCCATGAGCCAGCAATGTGCCCTTATGGCTAAGAAGGCCAATGGCATCCTGGGATGTATCAGAAGGGGGGTGGTTAGTAGGTCGAGAGAGGTCCTTTTCCCCCTCTGCTCTGCTCTGGTGAGACCACACCTACAATCTTGTGTTCAGTTCTGGGCCCCTCAGTCAAGAAGGACATAGAACTCCTTGAAAGAGTCCAGCGCAGGGCCAGCAAGATGATGGAGTGGAACACCTTCCTTAGGAGGAGAGGCTGAGTGAGCAGGGATTTGGACTAGATGATCTTTCAAGGTCCCTTCCAACTCCTCATGTTCTCTGATTCTGTGATTCCATGAAGTGTTTGTTAGTGGAATAGTAAGGTTTGGTATCAGGAAGTTTTTCAATGCTGTTTTAAGTCACTTTAATTATTATCCATATGCCTTCTCTTGAATGAGTAAAATTCAGTATGATGATTCTACCATGAAAATAACTGTATGTGCTTGTTTTCTTTGCATGGAGATGATAGAAACTTTGCAAATTAATTTAATGAGTTGCAGTTATTTGAGCTCTATCTAATAAGACTAATCTGTCATTAGTTTTATTTATCCATGATTTCCCTACTCTAAAAAAGAAGCAGATGCAGTATAAAAGTCCTATGAATTATTTTTCAAGTGCCATCTCCTGGACAAAGGAAGTCAACCCTCCTTTGAGGAGACAAAGCAAAGCAAAGCTGTCCTAAGCACCAAATGGAGTGCTGCATTTGCCATTAAGACATGATCTCTGTCCACTTAGTTAATGACAAGATTGCTTTGATAGAATTCTGTGTTAAAAAGCAGGTAATAACTAATTTTTTTGATCCTGAATGGATTTAGATCTCTTAATTCCTGAGGGAAATTAAAAGACCTAAATCTCAACAATATCAACAGTCTTATAAGTGGCCTTCAGAACTTGAACTGAACTTCTGCAGGTGGTGGAGGAAAAGCACATGAAAGTGTGAGGTCTTTCCAGATTTTTCAGGTGTCTGTTTAAACATTTGTTTTCTTACCCTCCTGTTCAGTACAATACTCCTACGGAATTGAATTTTGACAAAACTAATCCAGTTCACCCATTTCTGTTGACAAAAATAAATCAGTTCATCTAAAAATTCTCAACACTTTCTGAAATTTGAGGTTTTACTGGCTGTTAGCATCGTGGTGAACAATTTTCCAGTTTACAGTATTTCAGAATTCATGCTATATTCACAGACTATAAATTAGAGGAGCTTTTTCTTTAGATAATAGGAGCAATTTCCTTACTAGAAAACTTGCCTACTCATTGTGTTTGTTGAGATTTTTTTTCCCAACAATGCAACTGCCAAATACATGTATGATGTGCAGTTTGGTTTTTTTTTGGACTGCAAGTATTACATGATTCTTCTTATTGTGGCAATATGAGTTTCCCTAAAACTTCTGAGATATTCCTTGATTTCCATCCCAGTTTTGCCATTCAGAATTTATTAGAAGTGGACCCATTTTTCAAGACCTTTGTGTCCAGATCTGAGGCCCCCAATACAAGAAAGATGTGGATCTGTTGGAGAGGGTTCAGAGGAGCCACGAAGAGGATTAGAGGGCTGGAGCCCCTGCCCTACAAAGAGAGGCTGAGGGAGCTGGGCTTGTTCAGCCTAGAGAAGAGAAGGCTGCAGGGGGACCTCATTGCAGCCTTCCAGTCCCTGAAGGGAGCTTATAAGCAGGAGGGGATTCAGCTTTTTAAAAGGGTAGACAATGGCAGGACAAGGGGGAATGGATTGAAACTAAAGGAAGGAAGGTTTAGATTAGATATTAGGGGAAAGTTTTTTACAGAGAGAGTGGTGAGGTGCTGGAACAGGCTGCCCAGAGAAGTAGTGGATGCCTCATCCCTGGAAGTGTTCAAGGCCAGGTTGGATGGCATTCTATGATTCTAATGTCCTTTCACACTTGCTTAAGTTGGAAAGGGATTTTCATAGAATCACAGAATCATAGAATGGCTTGGGTTGGAAGGGACCTTAAAGATCATCTAGTTCCAATCCCCTGTCATGAGCAAGGACACGTCTCATTAGACCAGGTTCTCCAAAGTCCTATCCAACCTAGCCTTGAGCACCTTCAGGGAAGGAGCAGACACCACATCCCTGGGCAACCTGTTCCAGTGCCTCACCACCCTCACAATGAAGAATTTCTTCTCAATAGCCAATCTAAGTCTACCCCCTTCCAATTCAAAACCATTCCCCCTTGTTCTGTCACTCCATCCCTTCTTAAAAGTCCATCCCCAGCTTTCTTGTAAGCCCCTTCAGGTATTAGAAGGCTGCTATAAGAACTCCCTGGCTGAACAAGCCCAACTCAGCCCATCTAATTGTCTTTGTGGCCCTCCTTTGGACCTGTTCCAACAGTTCCATGTCCTTGTTATGTTGGGGACTCCCACATTTTGCTAGATACTTGTGTCATTCCTTGCACAGAAACCTAAAAAGCTTTGTTTGCAATGAATCTGTTTCATTGCAGAAGCAATGCACAGCTCTAGAAATAAATCGCCCATGGTCTTATGGGGACAGCAGTGAGTGCTGTGTATTGCAGCTGCCACAGCCCAGCTACTGATGGAAACTGTGCTGTGTACCCTCTGCACACCCTACTCGAGTAGTGCCCTGTAGCAGAGGCTCAGCTGTGGTGGCCCTGAGCCACCGTCTGCAGCTCTTGGTGCTTGGGGCAAATGCAGTTACACTGACTGTGCAGTGGGAAGGAGAGTGAGCCAGCAGACTGGCTGAAAATTAGGAAATCTGTGTCTGCTTGAAATGCTTCATACCCTTATTACTTGCAGCAATACCTAGGGAAAGACTGTACATATATGAACGTGCATATTATTGTTTTCCATCCTTAGGAGGAAAAACGCTGACATTTGAAATCAAGGGTGATGAATAATGATAGATGTAAAATGTGTGAGAAGCTGGATGACACCTTCCAGCCCTGTATTACCACAAACCTTGACACTCTCCCTTTAAATTCTTTCAATATAATCTGATTATTTACTATCCCCAGACATCCGTAATAGAAGGTTTTTTTCCTAAATTACGTCTTTCTATTACATCACAGAAGACCTAAGACATTTTTCTAAGCATGTGTTTTCCTTTGGTGAAGCTGATTTCTTTCTACCCAGTGGGAATGCTTGTTGTTCTGTCACATAGAGACCAAATCCTCTCCAATTCTCTTATACGCGGTGTGATTCATTGGAATAGTAATGCTTGGAAAGCACTAATGCTCAAAGAAAATTAGGAATGTGTGGTGGTTTGGCCATGGCTGTAGGCCCGATGCCCTCCAAAGCCACTCTATCACTCTCCTTTTCAGCTGGACAGGGGAGAAAATGAATATTGAGAGGCTCAGGAGTCAACATAAGGACAGGGATAGATCATTCCGCAATGAGCGGCACGGGCAGAACAGACTCAGCACAGAAGAAAGGAAAGAAAACTCTCTAATTTATGACACTGCCCTGCACAGCCAGTGACACCGGAGTTGGGTAATGAGAAGTGTGGCCAGATCTTAAAGCACCTCCCCTCACCCCTCCCGTCTTAGCAGACTGCACTTTAGTCATGATTTTGCTCCCTTCTTCCCCACATTGTGGCACAGGGAGGGGCAGGGAATGGGGGTTTTGGTCAGTTCCTCAGGAGTGGTTTTCCTTGTTAGCTGGGAGGGGGACATATTCCTAACACCCTTCCCCTACTCCAGCGTGGGGCCTCTCCACAGGCTGCAGGTTGGGTCTCGTCCTTTTCCATGGGCTGCTCCTCTGGGGCCAGCACCCAGAGGTGCTGTGACCATCGCTGATGGGCTCTGCCTTGGTCAGCAATGACTCCGCCTTGAGCCGGCTGGTGTTTGCTCTGCTGGGCCTGCAGAGAGCTTCTGGCTGCTTCTTGCAGAAGTCCCCCCTGGAGTCTCCCCTGCTCCACCAGAATCCAGCCATGAAAAACTACAACAGAGTGCTAAGTAACAGTAAATGAGGTCTGTCATTCAAGTGTAACAGCAGGGCAAAAAACCCTTCAGTGATGTTGAATTACAGAAGCATCCTGTCAAAGAGCAGTGAGGAGAGTGACACCTGCTTTCTCCTGGAGGAACTGAAAACTCAGTGCTGTATTAGGCACTGGTACCAGGGTACCATGAGATGAAGGTAACTGGGAGGTCCTGGAGAGCTGATCAGGAAGTTTTCTGTCATTCCAAGACAAACACTCCGTATTTAAATTCATGAAAGTAGCACTGCATCCTTTTCCACACCTGTAGCTAGAGACAAACTCAGTTGTTTCGTTCATGGACCATTTCCATTTGGTATTGCTTAATCAACTGAGAAGGTGAGATTTTTCTCTTCACCATTCCCTTTTTTTTTTTTCATACATACCTGTAGAAGTTTTTCACTTGTAAATATTTTGACGTGTAAACCTCAGTCCTCAGCTGGCATAACTGTCCAAGTATAACTTCACCAGGGAGTATTTCAACTTTATAATTCCTCAGTTCATTACAGTAATATAAACAACAACCATATTAGTATTATTAATCTGGATATTAATTAAAATGTCAACATTAAAAAACTGAGAGGCTAGTAGGAAGACTTGAGGTTTATTTTTTAACAGCAGCAGAATGTCTTGAAATGCAGCAGAGATTTAGGTGCCCCACTTCCAAAACCCCAACTCAATCCAAAATATGAGGAAAAGGTATGAACAAGGAAGAAAAAGAATGAGAAGCATGTTGGGATGAACGGGAAGAATTCAAGGAAAAATAAAAAATGTTAACAGAAATT
This sequence comes from Zapornia atra, assembly GCA_013400835.1. Classification (NCBI taxonomy): domain Eukaryota; kingdom Metazoa; phylum Chordata; class Aves; order Gruiformes; family Rallidae; genus Zapornia; species Zapornia atra. Next base: position 248,272 of record VZTU01029229.1, read on the forward strand.
GGTGTCTAGCAGTGACATCCAGAACAAAATAACCTCCCAAAAAAGAACAGTATCATGTCTGAGTAGTTCAAACAGGTCTCTCATTTCCTAAACATTTGTTCTACTTAGTTCTCTATTGATGTGACACAGTGTTTTTTTCTTATGGCTTCCACTCAGCATGCCTAGTTTGCTCAGTGCTGTTTCTTTGCACTACTGAGTAAGCCTGATTTTACACCACGTGGGAGCTTCGGACTCCATGTGGAACTTGACCAACAGTGTATCCTCTCCACTCAACTCCTTTAAACGGCATCCCAAATGATGTTCGGTTCCCCACACATTGTTTCAAACTTCTTTGGCTGTTTGAAATTATATATTTCAAACTAAAACAACAATTCCTACTCAGATAGGCATACTTTTTATACTTTAAAGCTTATCATTATCTCTTGCCATTACTTAAGTCATACAGAGGCAGATTTAGAGTCAGTGGTTGTTTCACCACTTTGAAGATAGGTGCTGACTTAGGCACACTGCGAACGAAGGCGGATAATTAGTTTTATTCCAGGAGCTGAAGCGTTCTTCTGAGTCACAGTTTCACCGTACATTCTTCCTTATTGCTACATGATACTAATCTAGGGCTTCAAAAACTCAATCCAGAAAGGAAGGGAAGGGAAGAGAAGGGAAGGGATCAGCAGCCTTGCTGACATGTGCAAGTGAATTTACTCCTGATAACCACAACAGAGATGCGGTCCTTATTCCACATATAAGTAGGCAGAGTGACAGCCCAATACTGCATTTTGTTGCGTTTCTGTTTCCCACTGGGTAGGTATTTAGCATAACAATACTGTTTGTGGAATATATGTACAGATGCCAATTTCAGATTGCTAAGTCACTCCAAAAACAGCACTCAGTGTTATGGTTGCTAAGTCATTCCAGAAAGCCTCAATGCATGTGCCTGTGCATGAAGAGGGTGTTATATCTAAAGTGTGGTTTTGTTGCCCAAGGGTGATCTGAAACTAGCCGGGTTGAATGTCCTGTTCTCTGAGGCTTCCTATTTACCTCTGATGGGAGACTCTCTGGTTAGTTTGGCACTTCTAATATGGGTCAGTACCTGTCAGTACTGGATATTATCAAGCTGTTTGTAACTGAGATAAAATTAATACCAAAAAAGAACTCTCTGGTCTTCTAATTAATCCCACAGGAGAGCAAAAACTCATTTAAGTTGGAAGTTTAGCTGTCGGCAGCAGTAGGAAAAGCTGGTTTCACTCCACTGAGCTGAATTAAAACTGCACATTAATGGAATTAAAGTATGTTGCCTTCTTAAACTCCTACATCCATCAAAGCAAAGGCTTAGAAGCTTTATAAACAACTGCACTGCCACCTCCAATCCCTGACAAAAGAAACAACCTGCTGAGAATACATCATACAACCAAAGACCGTTAACATCCCCTGCGCTGCTCTCCAGTGGAACTTTTTCAGGATTGTATTTATCAATCCCTTTTCTTTTAGTACTGTGAATAACAAATCATAGAATCACCAGGGTTCTCTAAATCATGTCCATAAGGACTTCATGTATATGCCTTTTAAATACCTCCAGGGATGGTGACTCCACCACCTCCCTGGGCAGCCTGTTCCAGTGCTTGACAACCCTTTCAGTAAAAAAACTGCTCCTGATATCTGACCTAAATGTCCCCTGGTGCAATTTCACAGAATCACAAGGCTGGAAAAGACCTTTAAGATCATCAAGCCCAACCGTTCCTGTCCTGTGCTAAACCATATCCCTAAGTACCTCATCTACCCATCTTTTAAACACATCCCGGGAAGGTGACTCAACCCCCTCCCTGGGCAGCCTGTTCCAGGCCCTGACAACTCTTTCAGTAAATTTTTTTTTCTAATATCTAATCTGACCCTGCCCTGGTGCAGCTTCTTGCCATTTCCACTTGTCCTATCTCCTGTCACCTGGCTGAAGAGACCATCACCCACATGTCTGCAACCTCCTTTCAGGTAGTTGTAGGTGGTGATAAGGTCTCCCCTCAGCCTCCTTCAGGCTAAACATCCCCAGCTCCCTCAGCTGCTCCTCATAGGATTTTCCCTCCAGCCCCTTCCCCAGCCTGGTTGCCCTTCTCTGGACTCTCTCGAGGACCTCGATGTCCTTCTTGTAGTGAGGGGCCCAGAACTGGACACAGCACTCAATGTGTGGCCTCACCAGTGCAGAGTACAGGAGCACAATTACTTCCCTAGACCTACTGGCCACGCTTTTTTTGATACAAGCCAGGATGCCATTGGCCTTCCTGGCCGCCTGGGCACACTGCTGACTCATATTAAGCCTGCAGTCAACCAATACCCTTAGGTCCTTCTCTGCCTGACAGCTCTTCAGCCAGTGTCCCCCAAGCCTGTAGTGCCATTCCCTCTCGTCCTATCCCTTGTTTGTCACCTGAGAGAAGAGGCCAACCCCAACATCTCTGCAGCCACGTTGCAGGTAGTTGTAGAGAGTGATAAGGTCTCCCCTCAGCCTCCTTTTCTCCAGTCTAAAAAACCTCACCTCATCCATTTCTCATAGGACTTGTGCTCTAGATCCTTCACCAGCTTCGTCCCCCTCCTCTGGACACCCTCCAACATCTCAACATCCTTTCTGTAGTAAGAGCCCCAAAACTTAACACAGCACAAGAGGTGCAGCCTCACCAGAGCTCAGTATAATGGAACTATCACTGCCCTACTCCTGCTGGTTACACTATAGAAAGAATAACTTGGAGCTTTGAGGGGTTTATGTGTTATTGTTGGTTTGGGTTTTTTAAATTTATTTGGGTTTTTTTTTTTTCCTGCACAGAACATATTGACAAACAAATGCAGTTTCTGTACTTTTCTTCTATGTGGCAGTTTCAGAATTGGGACCTCAAGAATACTGCCCCAAAGCCAGTGCTCAGGGAGGTTTTAATCCACCCAGTGCCACTAGCTGCATCACTTCTTCTTTATAAGAAGTTGACGGTCAATTGATTTAGGAAGCAAATAATGGCTTTTATGCTGTCAGTTTTGACCTGTCAAAGCAAAGATCTTTTCAGTGATGCCCAGTGATAGGACAAGGAGCAATGGGTACAAGCTGGAGCGCAGAAGGTTCCATGGAAACATAAGGAGAAACGTTTTCACTCTGAGGGTGGCAGAGCCTTGCTGAGAGAGGTTATGGAGTCTTCTTCTCTGGAGACATTCAGAACCCACCTGGACATGTTGCCGTGTGACATAATCTAGTTGATCCTGCTCTGGTAGGATGGTTGGACTAGATGGATCTCCAGAGGTTCCTTTGAACCCCTACCCTTCTGTGATTCTGTGAAAACAAAAGGTTTCCTAAACCAGGGCTATAGCAAATAAAAGACCACTATTCTTTGTTGATAGGAGGTGCGCTGGGAGAGGAGAGGTGATGACTTTTCTAGTACTCTGTGTATAAAGAAAATGTGTAACATTTTTACACATACAAAACACATCAGGAAAATATTTAGATTGTAACAACCTTCTTTCTACCACTCTCAGTGCAATAAGCAGGCTTTGGACTGAGCTCTGCTTTGAGTGTCACACAGTCTGAGCCCTTCATGGTGGTTTGTCCGTATTTCTAGTTGTCAAATTGCATCATGGAAATTTAAAACACAATAAATATTTCCCTAACGTGATTGTTTCTTCTTCAGATAGGGGGTTTACTGGGATATTGGGCAGTAGCTCATGTGGTCCCTACAATGAAAGAAGGGGCTATGATGCTGCCTCCAGTTTCAGCATCACCCAGAGCAGAAGCACCTTTGGAGCATCCTTGGGATAGAACAGAATTAAAATTAAGGAGACTGACTACTATCCTTCTTGTTACTATAATATCGGTTGATATTGTTATTTTCATAATAAACATTTAAAAGTATATATTGAGACCAGGCTGCTCTATTCTCAGAATTTAATGAAGTCATGAAATATCAGGCCTTACCTGAGAAATATGTTTAAAACTAACAAAACCCTTAAACCCATTAAAAAAGAGAGGAAGGATTCTTTGCTTCCTGTTTTGCCCCTTATTATTAATTTATAATTTCATTCTTTGTTCCTTCACTCATATGAATTGTCTTACAAGAACAGTATATTCTCCTTGTCTCAATGAAACGAAATTAAATGAAATTAAGTTCAAAGTGATGTTTTATAGGATGTGAGATTCATCTCTTCAGGGACAATCCATCTTGTGTAACTGTAGTATAGAGAAAGATTATTACTTTATAGTATTATAGCCATCGAGATACTGATTCTATATCATTTTGGAGAAAGGGTACCTTCTTTGACACCATTTCTCACAACATTCTGCTTGAGAAATTGGCTACCACTGACATGGACAGGTGCAGCTCCACTGAGTAAAAAACTGGCTGGATGGCCAGGCCCAGAGAGTGGTGGTAAATGGAGCTAAGTCCATTTGGTGGCTGGACACAAGTGGTGTTCCCTAGGGCTTGGTGCTGGGTCTTCAACATCTTTATCAATGACCTGGATGAAGGGATTGAATGTTCCCTCAGTAAGTTTACAGATGACAGTAAGCTGTGAGGAAGTGCTGATCTGCCTGAGGGTAGGGAGGCTCTTCAGAGGGATCTGGACAGGCTGGATCGATTGGCTGAGACCAATGGGATGAGAGTCAACAAGACCAAGGGCAGAGTCCTGCACTTGGGACATAAGGACCCTGTGCAGCACTACAGGCTTGGAGAAGAGAGGCTGGAAAGCTGCCTGGAGGAGAAGGACGTGGGGGTATTGGCTGACTGCCAACTGACTTGGCCAGCAGGATGGCCAAGAATGCCAATGGCATCTTGGCTTGTGTCAGAAATAGTGTGGCCAGCAGGTCCAGGGAGGGGATTGTGCCCTTGTACTTGGCACTGGTAAGACCGCACCTTGAGTACTGTGTCCAGTTCTGGGCCCCTCACTACAAGAAGGACATTGAGGTCCTCAAGCAAGTCCAGAGAAGGGCAACCAGGCTGGTGGAAGGGGCTGGAGAGCAAACCTTACAAGGAGCGGCCAAGTGAGCTGGGGGTGTTCAGCCTGGAGAAGAGGAGGCTGAGGGGAGACCTTATCACTGCCTACAATTACCTGAAAGGAGGTTGTAGAGAGATGGGTGTTGGACTCTTCACCCAAGGAACAGGTGATAGGATAAGGGGGAACGGTCTCAAGCTGTGCCAAAGCATGTTCGGATTAAACATTAGGAAAAAGTTCTTCACTGAAAGGGTTATTGGTCACTGGAACAGGCTGCCCAGGGAGGGGTTTGAGTCACTGACCCTGATGTGTTTAAAAGATGGGTAGATGAGGTACTTAAAAATATGGTTTAGTGGAGGATGGGGATGGTTGGACTCGATGATCTCAAAGGTCTTTTCCAACCCCGTGATTCTGTGATTCTTTAATTTACAGGCCTGAACGTTGAGCTTTGAATACTTAGATCAGTAAATGTAAAAACCACGTTACTTCCCTACATATCTCAATAAGGATGTAAATGTGTAGGCTTTCATCATAGAAAACATCAGTGGCAGTAACTCTGAAGTTCTACTGCCTTCTGTGCTACAGAAGTCATGACACGTGCACAAGTGTATTAGGGATGTGATGGAAATGTTTTCTTTCTGCTGGTTCTACCATCCTGAAAGAAGCTTTTATATCTTTTTAAAAAGTCATTCAGGAATGATATCAGACCGTTACTTCTGTCTCCAAATGGATAGCCACTTGTGTCCAGCAGTGATTAAACTGTGGTTTTCGTTTTCATCTGTTTACATGCCGGTACCTTAGAAGGCATGAGCTTGTACTGGGAATCAAATTTGATTTTGTAACAGACAAAAAATGAGTGTTCGTGTCACCAGTTATGAATTATTTTCACGAAGAAAGCGGAGGACTCATTTGAACTCTAGGTCTCAAATATCTAGGATTGCAAAAAGGGGTTCTAGCATTGCCAATAGCTGAGCTGTTCTCTTGGAAGGAGTGAGGTAAAAGGGTCCGTGCACCACTCTGCATAATGAGGTAGTTGTTCCAGTGAGGGATACTAATGGCATCTAGTGCTTGAGTGGTTTGGTAATTTCAGGAGAATACTGAATTGAAATCACTGCTTTAATTCATACTTGTTATGGGATTAAAATACTTAATAGACCATCAGATATAACAGAAAATATCGCCGTCCTAGACTCTTTTCTTTTATCCAGTCCATCATTGGTATGGATTGTTTCCCCGATTAATCTCTTTTTTTCCTCTGAATATTTGTCTTTGCCACCCTGGCTGGATGGTTGATTTGCTGCTTCTTGCCCCAGCCCTAACAATGAGGTGTGAGGGGACCTCCCAAGCAGAAGTGCTGGCACAGCACAAACTCTTCACATGGCAGAGGAGGGTCATTAGGGACTTCTGGGTACCTTGCCCTTCTGCTGAGACATTGCACGTCTGGTTTTCTGAAAGGGATGGATATCTTCAAAAGAAAGCAAAGCAGGGTTTTGGAAGTGTTTTAGTCTGGACACCCACAACCAAGCAACCTGGTGCTCCTGATCACTTCTGGAAATGCTGTTTGCTTTCATTTCAATTTTGTGTCTCAACAATGATTTTCCTTAAAAAGTTCATCAATAGCATTTTCACTAACATTTAAATAGAAAACATATGTCTTAATAATAATTTTCATTGATAAGAATATTATCAATTTTTTAACATAGTTGAATAATGAAATCCAAAATTAAATTTGTGAGACTGCAGTAAAGCCCAGCTTTAGATCTGAGTAGGCCTATGGTTAGAAAGGAAAGTCATTCCATGTCAAAGAAGAGTGTGTGAAGTCAGAGATCTTTTAGAGACTCTCAGAGTTTTTTCTAATTCTGCAAAGGCAATTATGAATAGCACGGTGACAAAATTCTTAGTCTTTATTCATCCATTACAGAATCACAGAATGGTTTGGGCTGGAAGGGTCCTTAAAGCATCTAGTTCCAACCCCCTGCCATGGGCAGGGACACCCATAAAATATTTAGAAACAAACATCTTCACATTTTACACAAAGAACCTTGGTTATGTATCAGTCCTCCAAGGTAGCTGAATTCACCATTAAAATGCAGCATTGCAGTGGGGACTGCAACTCTATTACCGTGATTACTCTGGTCCCTTTCCTCATTTTGAATCTTCCAGTGCAGGAGCAAAAATTCACCATTCTGTAAATTACCTGGGTGAATTTAGCCCATTTTTATTCACAACGTCCAAACAAAGTCACATCCCAAGTGCTTACTAGTCAATATGATTTTGTGACCATCATCAGTTGCTAATTCTGTAGATAAATGGGAAATTATTTAGTTTTAGTGCTTAGCAGATGGAAGTCCTACCCTTAATGCTCTCATTATTTTACCGATTTTGAAGCTGGTGAGAGTTATGGAAGTTATATATAAGTAAAAATGCCACAATGCTGAAATATTTTGGGGGGAAAGAAACAAAGCTTTCAGAATTCAAGCCAGTTTGGCCAGTTGTGGTTTTATGCAGATATTGTGGCTGTGGTTAGAACCGTATGACATAGCTGTAGTAAGGAGGAGATCTTGAAACAGGGAGAAGTGGCTTGACTGTTTTAAGGCAAAGCACCGTATCAGCTGTCATTCCTCAGCTTCCCTTTCCTATGACAACATTCCTTAGAAAAACAGAATGCTACAGAATGTTTATGGAATAAACCCAATTCCTGCATGAAACCTTCAGCTGCTAGCTTGCCACCCCCCGTTGATAGATTCCCCCTGCCCTCCTCAGAGTATGTAGCATGTGTTACAAGAGTTAAGAGCTCCTTCTTTAAACTCCATTGTGGATTTGGCACCAGCAGCACAGGTCCAGCACGGCTTTGCCATCCTTCTCTTAGGACCAGCTGGAGATATACTTGGAAGGGGGTAGATTTAGATTGGATATTATGAAGAAATTCTTCCCTCTGAGGGTGGTGAGGCCCTGGCACAGGTTGCCCAGAGAAGCTGTGCCTTCTCCCTCCCTGGAAATGTTCAAGGCCAGGTTAGATAGGGCCTTGAGCATCCTGCTGTAGTGAGACGTGTCTCTGCCCATGGCAGGGTGGTTGGAACTTGATGATCTTTAAGGTCCCTTCCAGCCCAAACCATTCTATGATTCTATGAACAGACTGTGACACCCAGTGTGATTTAGAGGGCTGTGATACACATCATCATCCCTCCTCTCTGCTGGGTTCTTATTCCTTGTACCAGACATAGTCTTGCATCTCTTGATGCAACTTCTCCCATGGGGGAGAGAATTAGAAGAATGAATGTGAGAAAACTCTGGGTTTGAGATAAAGAGAGTTGAATAGGTAAAGCAAAAGCCACACACACAAGCAAAGCAAGACAAGGAATTAATTCCCCACTTCCCATGGGCAGGCAGGTGTTCAGCCATCTCCAGGAAAGCAGGGCTCCATCATGTGTAATGGTGACTTGGCAGACAAACAGCATTGCTCTGAACATCCCCCTCTTCCTTCTTCTCCATCTTTATATGCTGAGCATGATGTCATACAGTATGGGATGTCCCTTTGGTCAGTTGGTCAGCTGTCTCCACTGTGTCCCCTCCCAACTCCTGGTGCACCCCCTGCCTACTCACTCATGAGTTGGGGTGAGGAGCAGCAAAGGTCATGGCTCTCTGTGATCCCTGCTCAGCATCCCTGTGTTATCAGCACTGTTTTCAGCACAAACCCAAGCACAGCCCCCTATAAACTACTGTGAAGACTACTGTGAAGAAAATAAACTTCATGAAGGAAATTAACTGTCTCATAGCCTAAACAAGCACAAATATTATCCTGCAGTGTTTGTCCAGTTCAACTGTTCTGTTCACACCATGATGTTGGACACCAGCAATACTCCTGTACATCCTATGTCTTGCCCTGAAACATAAAAAACCTCAGTAGTTCTTCTTACAAGGGGAATATTCTTTCCTGCAAACCTTCTGAAATACTCAGAACAAGGATGAATAGAGCAGGTTACTAACATGAAACAAGAGCACATTGGTTACACCAGGTGACAGGTAGCAGTCTTTTCTTTGTCCTGTGGCATGACATCATCAACTCTGTGAGCAGAGACGAATCTCATCCCTTCACAGAATCACAGAATGTTAGGAGTTGGAAGGGACTTTGAAAGACCACCTAGTCCAACCCCCCTGCCAGAGCAGGATCACCTAGACTAAATCACACAGGAACACATCCTGGCAGGGTTTGAATGTCTTCAGAGGAGACTCCACAACCTCTCTGGGCAGCCTGTCCCAGTGAGCAGACATCCCTTCTGTCAGAGAGGCAATATTGGCTATGCTACAGGAAGAGAACACGTGTAAAACAGATGTGTTGCTCACTGATGTCAGATGTCTTAGCTTTTCATGAAAATAAGTTCTGCTTCCTCTGAACAAACACCTTGAGGTGTATTCATATACAGCTTGAAAGCAGTGCAAAGTCTGGACTTGGAAGAGTCAGTGATATAAAACTAACTTAAAGATTTCTATCTGAGTGTAATTTGAGTTATTAATACCAGGCCTTGCTGTGTGATGTAGCTGCTTAATCAGAAGGTATACCAAGGTGCTTCTGCTCTTTATTTTTCTTTATAAAACACGTTGTCCTGGAGAAGGAATGCAATTTATTATCCCAGAATTGCCCTTGGCTGGTGCTGTGGTGTTACCCATGTCTATTTACATGAATAGTAATGGCACAATGCTATTACCCAGTGGTACAGTGCTGGAGTTAATGTATACTGTGTCATTTCTTTGGTTTATGTAATACAGTAGGTTCCTCAGTGTCAGGGAGCTGAGTACCACACAGCCACTCTCTCTCAGGGCGTGGGGAGCGGGGAAGAGGAAAAGGAAAAAACCCAAAGGCAAACCTCATGGTTTGGGATAAGGACAGTTTACTGGGACAGCAGAGAGGGCAATAACAGTAATAGGACTTTCATAGTAAAAATATATGAAACTGGTGATTTACGATGCAGTTTCTCACCGAACCACACAAATCAGCCCATACAGCTCAGAGTCATCCTGAAAACAGACTGTCCCCTAAAACTGCGTGTCTTGGAGTTGCATGTTCCTCCCCCACACTAGCCCCCTTTATGCTGAGCATGGAATACCCTCTTTGGCCAGTTTGGGTCACCTGTCCTGGCTGTGTCCCCTCCCAGCTCCCTGGGTGCCCCCCACCTTCTCATTAGTAGGGTGATACGAACAACTGAAAAGTCTCTGAGTGCTTGGCAACAACTAAACCATCTGTGTGTTACCAGCACTGCTCTTACCCTAACTCCAAAACACAGCTTTCCACCTCCTGCTAGAAAGAGAATTAACTCGATCCTAGCCGAACCCAGGACACTCAACCATGACAATATGTGTGAGAGAAGCCATTAAACCACAGAATTTTCAATACAAAAGATTTTTCTTTCACAGGGTCTGTGTTTTGCTTGGAAAATGTCCTTTTTCTAAATGCTGTGTCATAGTTTCATTTAATTCCATGTGGAAAAAAGAATCAAGCTGTGGAAAAAAAAAATCAAGCTGCTTAAAATCTGGCAGCAATTGTGAATGTCGGTTGAAATTTGTAAAATTCAGAGTTACACTGTGGTGTGATTACAAGGAGTGCATGTTCCTCTTACTGAGCATTCTGCCTGAGAAACACTAAGAATCAGGTTGATAACGTATTGTTTTACCTTCTGCTCTGTGTTAACTTTGTGTTTTATGGTTAGTACATGTAGCAGAACGATTAGCATCTAAGTTATTTTAAGTCACTGAGCTGTGTGTGTATATATATTATTTTAAAAGAATGAGAAAGATAAGAGGAATTATTCTCTTCATTGTCTGCTCTTACTGAGGAATCAAAGCTGATTTTAAATGAGAGATTGTAAGGTTCAGCCCTTTTTTTTGAACAGATGAGCACAGCTGAAGTCAAAATGCTTTAGATATGTGTAAAACAATCCATTTGTTACTTCTATTTTGGCATTAGCTAAACTGCTAGAGACAATACGAATAAGAGAAACTTGTATTTCTTTAACAAATGCTTTTCTTTATTCTTCCTTGGTCATACAGTCATTCCCAGCACAGCACTGCAACGCGTCCACCCACAGTGAGCTTGCAGCGGACCATTTCTGTGGAAGGGTAAGATGATTCTCTGCCTGTAGAGCTCTCAGATACCACTAAGCCAGACACTGAACTACCCACATACTCATAGTTGTTAACTAGCTGTGGGTTTGCATCCCACCGTGTTTTAAGTCTGTGAGATGCAGAAATAAATATTTCCAAATTACCCTTTTCAGATACTTAACTGAGAGGTATGGCTTTCACAGACATGAGAATGTGTGTCATGGAGATACATGAACCACAATCTCTTCAAGTCATCTTGCTTGCCTGGTGTTAGTATTTATGTGTGTTAGCTGTGACGTTGTTCCCACTAATCGCGGTTATACCCAGTGAAGTTTTGCTCGATTTTCTTCATGTGTGCATGAATTCTTTTTGACTAAGCAGTGTCCCAAACTAAGGATGAAGAAGTTCTGGTAGAGAATTTAATCCCATGCTGAAGTGTATCTGTGTGCATTAGTGGAGCTTTGAGTACTTGTCTCTCTCCATTTTAACAGAAATAATGGGGTAAAATACAAGTAATTCACAACTCCAGTTAATATCCTTACATCTTTAAGATATTAGAAAAAGTGGTGTTTAGCATTGAAATACTTGGATTTTGGTTGCACTGACTGGTGTAGTTTACAAAAAATACTCCATTTCCTTGTGCCCTCCCACAGAGATGTGGAACTGTTCAAAATACCCAAGAGCAGTGGGTAATGCCACGTCACTAGCTGCTCTTGGGTTCTGTTTCACAGATTTTCTTTTTCATGGTAGAAGCGAGAATCCAAAGTTTCCACTGAGGAAAGATGATGTCTTCTTGTATTTTGCCTTATGTTACAAGCTCACCATGGTGCAGTCAGAAAATCAAATGTTAGATACATGAAATAACGCGCTCCTTAGTGAAGCTTGAATGCTTTCCTCATAAGTCTCCGGTTTTTCTTTCCTATCTAAACCTAAGATCCAAGATTTTTAGTTTTTATTTAAAATGTAGAGGATAGCTCTAGTAATTATCCATTGAAACCCAGACTGAATAATGAAATTGCAGTAGGAAAGGTGCATATGGCTTAAGGGCTGTCATCTGGAAGGGAATCCTCCAAACAAAGCCCTGATCATGTAACCGTCTCGCTCAAAACAGGGCTAATCTTAATTTAGATCAGGCTGCCTCTGATCTTGCCAAATGAAGCCGGGGCTATCACCAAATTGGGAGACTGCACAAGGTCGGGGCAACTTGTCTCAGTGCTTTGACACCCTCACTTTGGATTTCTTTTCTTTATCTCTCATTTTCTCTCTAATGAACAGAGATCCATAATAAATTCCCCCACCTTTTCCTCAAACCAACACGTGAATAAATTGATGTTTGAGATAAAACTGAGCTTGAAGAACAAGTTTATGCATTAAAATGGTGATTAGGGTCGGGGAGAGGAAAAAGGAAAAAAAATTGCTAAATTGAGATTTAAAGAAAGAAATTCTATTATCATGTCTTTGACATGGTCTACCGGGCCCTGTAATTCGGGAGATATCCTGCAGGTTTAAACTACTGAAAATCAGAAATCAATCTGTCTATGTGAATTTTTAGATAAATTGCAGAATCTTTACTGGCCACACAGACAATTTGCATTTCTTGTGTGTGAATCATTAGAGCGCAGGAAATCTGCAACTGATATTACAGGTTTCCTGCTGTTCAGGACAAGGAAGAATATCTGGCTTGTAATTATTACTAATCAACTTAGACTAAGTCATATTTCATTTCACAGAGGAAAGTGGGACCTATTACACCGCTGAGCAGAAATAAGTAATCAGCTCAGCCCTTAATATTTCATTAAGTTAAAGCTCGATTTATTCTAATGTTTTCGTGAAGTCCGTGCTGCTAAGGATGTTTATAGCTAATGCAATTTGAGGTCAAAACAAAGTTATTTGTCGCTTTTAGGAGCTGGGTTTCCATCAGTAGAGCCCTGTATTTAGGTGACTCATTAAATTGCTCTTGAGACGCAATTTGTAAATAGCTGCTTTACCTGCAAGGCATCCCTAGCACGCACTGAGATTTGGGGTTTGAATGCTGGCTTTGCGTGACCGACTGTGGGGTCACCCAAGTAATATAATGATTGGGTCCTGTGAAGGAGAAAGTAAATTCGGGAGGGGTAAAGAAATACAGGGGGAATTACATTCGCTGGCGTTTATTCCTTTCCACCCTGTTGAATACATGATAATTGAGCTGGCTAGAGTAGATTGCTTTAAAAAGTAATAGTTTTTTTTAAATCTCAGTAAGGGATTCACATGTAAAAATCCTTTTTTTGTTGTTTTAGGGAAGGCTTGTGTGGACTTCGTGTACAGCAAAAAAAATTAGTAGCCAGGTCAAAAAACCAAAATGTCTTTAAAGATTAAATTGTCTTCATGTTCCAGCCATATATTCTTCACGTTTTGAATCTATACATGAGGTGAACAGATTTATTATGTGTGCGAAGGCATGAACTTCACAGGTGTTGGATGTCATCGTGAGGTCTAATTAGTAACTTCCCTGATGGTTGATTTGCCTGTTGTAAAAACGAGAAAGCTATCGTGTTTGGATTTGAAAATATCGTTAGTCTGAGGGGGTTGTAATGGTTTTAATGAGCAGTTTTAACGGTGAGAATGCAAAACAGGAAAAATAATGGATGGCATCTCAAACCTGTTATTTGGAAATCCTGCTGTACTCTATTGCATGATGCTATGATGTTAGTGGTGTAACAACAGCTGTTCTCTCTGCAGTTGACGTTCAGACTAGATTGTGTTTTACATGGTACCAGTCATCCCTTCTGCTGAGCTGCTTAGAAACTGGAGTTTCAACTTAATGTGATCAAAAGTGTTCTGGTGGAAATTTGAAACCAATTTATCAATGTGACTATCTCAAATATATATATATCAATATTTATACATAAATAAACAGCATTTGAACCATGACTAAGGGTAAGAATTTTTATTCTGAGCAGGACAGATATTACAGACTGCTCTGTGTTTCCAAGGTCTCTTGCATCAGGTAACACTAGATGCTTGCTAGTAGTGGACAGTGTATTGATATTATGAAACATGGCTTAGGGGCACTGCTATTTTTAGGTTTTCTCATTGCCTTTGCATACTTCCACTCTCCTAATAGTGCAGTGCGGTTGCCTATCACTGTTTCCATCTCATTTAGCTTTGTTTACAAACTGAAAAGCTAGGGCTTTCATGGTAAATAGAGCCATCGAGCTCTGCAAGGAATAGTTTATGGAAAAGTGGTTTCACTCTGGAACCAATAGTTATTAAAAGCAGGATGGAAAGCAACCTTTCTAGTATGGAATTGCCCGTGCTGAGTGTAGGAGGAGGAATAGATGCAGTTTTCAGGTTTTATGGTGATTATCAGCATGTAAATAATGCACCTTTTGCATCAGGGAACAGAGACAAGTGTTTGAGTGAGAGTATAAATGAATAAACACACTGGAATAATCACCCCCCTTTCATAGTTAAAGAGCACATTAGCTGTCCTATATTGTCACTCTAGAAACCCATAAAATTCCCCAAATCTAGGACATGCGTTCCTCTTAATTTAGTGCCAGGTGTCACGGTAAAAATGCAGACCAGCATCACTTTTCAAAGATGCCATTATTCCTGTATGCCAATTCCATCTAGCTCGCTGTAAGCAGATAACATTCCCTGGTGTGCAGGCTTTCATTTCTCTACAAATTCAAAATGAAAGCCCGTTAAAGTGCAGAGAGGTTCCCACAAAACCAAGTTGCACATGTATAAGCTGGTGCACCCATGCATGCATCAGTCAGGTTGAAGCCTGGCTCCCAGTAGGTTCCCTCGTATTAAATATACTTCAAAGTTTGTGACAAGTTAGACATGATGTTTGCAGAATAAATGCTTTAAAAGTGTAGTCAGGATTTGAGTTGGGATAAAGTATTGCTTCAACAGTTGATGCCAACATTCAAGCAACAAGAAATGCCAAGGAAACCACAGTCAAATAAACGGATAAAAGATTGTTTTGAGCAGAATGGGTAAGTGTAGTAAGAAAGAAATGTGTTCTGCTATGAGAAATGATAAATGAACATCTTGTTGAAGGCCGAATGTTTATTTAACAACATTTAGTAAAACACAGTAAGTCGCTAATCACTTACACGTAATGAAGATGAACGCTCTGCACATGACCAAAGCATTGTCTCAGTTTAAGAAGGTGAAGTCACCCCTCTGGGCTGTGATGCTCAATGCAACAGCACCAGATAAGAGGAAGGTTGCCTAATTTTGCTTGTTTTGAATCCAAATTGAAATAAGGATAATAATAATTCAAACAAATTGTTTAAACAACAGCCCGCAGTGAGTCAGATGCAGCCCTGATGGGGTCACACTGATACGTTCAGGCGCCCCAAAGCTCTGTGATGGGAGAGGTTGGGGTCCTCCAGCTCCCCACTGTTCATGGTGTTTTGGAAACCTCACAGCAGAGGTAGATGGAGGCGGGGCTGGGGAAGGAGGCAGGGCATAGTTTTCTTTGCCATTGTGATGGAAAGGTTTTGCCAAGCCAAAGAGGGAAATAACAAGGGGAAATGTAAAAGCCAAGATGCTGCAGAAGTGGTATTGCAATAAAACAATAGATGAGAGCACTGAAAATAGATTTTTATCTGATTTGTTGTGGAGCAGAATTTTAGAAGGTATTAAAGCAAATTCAGATGAGCCAAGTATGTTTGGTTTCACCTGATCTTTCAAGTCTTTTAAAAAGGTATTTATGCACATTCCAGGCCCTTAAGAGTTCAAGTTCTCTCTTGTGTGATTGATGAGATTTGAAAACATCACACCCACTGGCACATTCTCTGTCCAGCCTGGCTTTCTGTGTTAAACACTGTGAAGAAGACTGCTCAGTCTACTACCTATTTCAGGACCTTCCAGAATGAATGCCCTTTGGCTGTCTGAAAAAAGCACGTGGTTATTCATCAGGATTTTTTGGAGCACAAGCAGAAAACTAGAAATATTGCACTGAAAAATAAAAGCCTTGATTAGCCAAGTGACTGAAAGCAGGCACAGCTCGGTGCTCACATAGTCTGAAGCCAAACACCGTACTGCACAGACAGGGGCTTTGATCCCTTTGATTGGGGGATGGTTTTTATCTCCCCCTCCCCAATGAACTACTAATGTGTGACTTGAACCAATTAATACAATTTCTCTTTACTTCAATTTTCCCTCCAGCTATTAAGTAGCTTGGTTGGGTTTTTGTTTGTATTATAAGTGTGCAGTGCTGTACATGGAGGGTGCAGGGCCTTAGTTGGGTTGTGGGTGCTACCCTAAGCTGCACAGTGATGTAAATAAATAAACAAATGCTTCTGGGCTTCCGATGATGCATGTTACTGTAACGCCAGATCAGCATGTGCACGAATGGGTGTATGATTCACAGAATCACAAGGTTGGAAAAGACCTTTAAGATCATCGAGTCCAACTGTTCTGTCCTATGCAAAACCGTATCCCTGAGCACCTCATCTACCCTTTTTTTAAACGCATCCAGGGATAGTCACTCAGCCCCCTCCCTGGGAAGCCTGTTCCACATCCCGACAACTCTTTCAGTGAAGAATTTTTTCCTAACATCTAATCTGACCCTGCCCTGGTGCAGCTTTGTGCCATTTCCCCTTGTCCTATCAACTGTCACTTGGGCGAAGAGACCATTGCCTACCTCTCTACACCCCCCTTTCAGGTAATTGTAGGTGGTGATAAGGTCTCCTCTCAGCCTCCTCTTCTCCAGGCTGAACATCCCCAGCTCCCTCAGCCGCCCCTCATATGATTTGCCCTACAGCCCCTTCCCCAGCCTGGTTGCCCTTCTCTGGACACGCTCGAGGACCTTGATGTCCTTCTTGTAGTGAGGGGCGCAAAACTGAACACAGCAGTCGAGATGCACCCTCACCAATGCCGAGTACAGGGGTACCCCTTGGGAAGCAAGCAGCATTTTTGAAAGAGAACCCACCAAAACAGAAAAAAAAAACCAACTGCAGCCAAAGTGAGATCAAAGCCACATGTTGAAGTCCCTGCAGATTTGGGATTCCTCACTGACTGTAGGCAACTGAAGAACTCTCGAGTCTGATATTTGCAAGGACCCAGTGTGCTTGATATTTCTGTAGATGTTCCAAAAAGCACAAATTCATTTCAGTGCCCCAATTTTACAGATGGCACAAAAGAAAGAAAAAGACAGCACTGTGTCAGTGTGAAAGGAATACTGAAGCTGGCTGTATTCTTTAATGTACTCAGCAGCACAGAATAAGCAAATTAAAAATGGATTTTCTTTCAGTTAGTTCCTATAAAAATTACTTGTTTTCAGAAAGCTCTTCCCTTTCATTTATCAGTCCAGTTTTTAATCTCTTAAATTAAATCTGTAATTACTATGGATTCACAATCTATAGGAGGATGATAGGGATGCTCAATTATTTTTTTGTCTTACTGTTTTCTGATCACAGAAGAATAAACGGATAAAAAGAACTCCACACAGAATCTGTAGCAAATACAAAACCCTCACCTATTTTCAACATAACTAACAAAGAAGCCAAACACGAACAGAAAAAAATGTTCAGAAGAGAAAAAGCCTCGCTTTTAAAAACGTAGTTTTGTTGATCACTTTTGTATGACAGGAGAAATTTTCTCAAGCTTTACTCACTCTGACTTGATACGACGTACTGGTTCTAAATGTTGTTTTAATAATACTTTGCTCTTCCATCAGGTCTACAATTTATAATGTGCTTTACACAATCTGATCTGGTGCATTCCCTGAAGCAAGTAACCAAGTCTGTCCGAATTGATTCTCCCATTGATTTCCGAGCCTGTAAATTTGTGTGGATTGCAGCACTTTATTTGCTCCTTTGCTCCTGCCTCTGTTAATGTGAATCTTCTTCATTCTCTACCTTTTTAATTCCTCCCCTGTTCGCTTTTACAAATACACACTGTTTCCCTTTATCCTGGTCTCTCTTTTTTTTGGGTCTTTTTTTTCCCCCCTTTGTCCCCTCCTCTGCTGCCTTCTGTCAGTCCAGGAATATTTTCATCTCACACTCCTTTCTAATTTCTGCTTGATTTCCCCTGCTGCTCCTCTCTGTTTGTGTTTGGTACACAGCTGCAGGAGGGCATAAAGTACGCATGCACAGAATTAAAGTGCTAGTACGCTTTGTTAGCACCTACAAACTTACCTTCAGCAGGATTTGTCACAGAAGAAATTATAAATGGGATAAGTAGTTAAAGCTGGGGGCAGAAACATGCAATTCAGCTACACTGGCTCTTTGGCTGCTCCTTTTTACTGGCAGCTACAGAGTGCCACCTACTGTCTCCAAAGCAAGCAGTGAGCTTGTAAAATGATGTGCCCTGAAATTACCTTCGCCTCAGCTGCTGTTTTACTTGGAGACCCGCACATTATACTGAATTCATGTACTACAAGAAAGCATCCTTCATGTTTGAGTTACTTTTCTTGCACTTCTTAGTCCCCCATCACACCATCCCCCCCATCACACCATCAACTGTTCACGAGGGCATGTGGCAATAGGACAAGGGGTGATGGTTTAAACTGGAAAAGAGGAGATTTAGGTTGGATATTAAAAAGAAGCTCTTCACTGTGAGGGTGGTGGATGACTGGAACAGGTTGCCCAGAGAGGTGGTGGAGGCCCCATCCCTGGCAATATTCCAGGTCAGGCTTGATGGGGCTTTGAGCAACCTGATCTAGTGAAGATGTCCCTGCTTAATTCAGGGAAGTTGGACTAGATGACCCTTAAAGGTCCCTTTCACCCTAATGCATTCTGTGATTCTGTGATCTTTCATTCCATTTATCTGCATTCTGTCTAAAATCCCATCATCTGCATGAGAATTACATTCATAGAGATGTTTAATAGAGACAAAGGAATGTTTCCTAATGTTGCTTCCCAGATACTCAAGAAAAATTGGATCTGTTCTTAGATTTCCTTAACCATCATATTAAAAGAGACTACAATAAATTTTTATACTGGGTGAATAAAAATATAGTATCATCATCTTGCTTGAGAAACTTTTTCCTACCTGAATTTCAAAGAGTTATCATCATCATAAGGTATTTTGGGTTTTTTTTTAATACTAGGTACACTATGCAAGTGGGAACCATCATATATTTGGAAAAATTTAGTCATTCTTTATACAATGGTGAATTGGCATATACCTTCTGCTTTCTGTTGGTTTTTTGCAGTATAGTCGTGACTAAAGGTTATTTCTATGATGATGACAACAACACTCGTGTTCTTGAATCCACCTTTCAGATACTGCAGGATACTCAGATATGAAGGAAATACGAAGACGCATTATGTTTTGTCAGTCTCTATACAGCGACATTTGAGTCAGGAGCAAAATGACCTGATTAGGCTAACGTGCAGGAGCCAAAATTCTTTGTGTTCTACTCACGGCTTCTGACATTTCCCCATCATTGTTTGAGCTTCCTCTGAATGTAATCATCCATGAGCAGAATGTGAATTTTGCTGTCAAAAGGCCAAAATTACAAAACAGCACTAACAGCGTTTTAGGCATAAATCTGCTGACTTGATCAGAGACAGGGATTATTAACTGGGCCAACTTTTTGTTGAGCTGCACAGCTCACTATTCAGCAGATACCCAGTTGTACTGACCTAGTTTTGCCCGTGGCATTGGCTTTCAAATTTATGATCCAAGCTGCCTGTCATATGTGGAAATACTCAGTTTCATTTCGAACAACAGCTCATCTGATTTCCCACCAGCAAAGCACGGAAATGGATTTGTTTGACTTTCCTGCCTCTTTCCCCTCAATACCCAGGTAAATAATAACAGCAGTAGCTCGGCTCTTGCAAAGTAATTCCGATGTGTAGGACTCGAAGGCGACAAGTGTCACTGTATCATTTCTGTGGATGAGGAAATTGAAGCTGGAAGAAGAAATGACAGGATCACTCAGCAGCGCATGGGCTAAGCGGGGAATGGAACCCACGCTCCCAGCTTGGTGTCCTACTTCTGCTCCAACCCCCAGGCCACCCTTCCTAATTAAAATCTGTTTAGACTTCTCAGATGTGGATTACATTATGCCTAATCTGCGCATTGTTAGGAAGGTGTTAAAACTGTTGCTACAGGAAAATCGACAAAAGATCCGAAAGCAAAGAAAACCATCTTGATTTTCTGAATGGTTAAAAATACTTCCAGCACACACAACCTTAAGACAATGTGTCTTTTTACTCACAACTGTCATTTTTAAAGGTTGTTTTCTGACTGTACAATGTTAAGAAAAAGTTAAAGATGTGGAATTGTATGGAGTACTGCTAATAATTTCACTAGAGGTTACAGTCACCTTTAAAATACTATAAAATTTTGCTTTAGGTTTTGTTTTGGGGGGGTTGGTTTTTCTTTTGGGGGAGTCACAAAAATATTAAGGGTTGGTTTCAAAAAGTTCAAGGATCATGATCAAGCTGGGGATAGTGACTGAACATTAGCAGTGGGGAAAGTCAAACACCTAGGGATTTTGGAATTGGTGTGTAAAGGTTAAGTCCTCATGTTCATAGCCGTGAGACTTAACTCACATCAAAGAAGGCATCCCTCCGTGCCTTGCTTGTCTGTCTCCCTGGTTTTTTTCATTTTTCTTTAAAACCGAACCAGAAATTCATGAAAAAGCTGTACATATGATGTAGAACTGGTTTACAGGATGCAGGAAATAATGGCTCTGTTTTACACAAAGCATGTTTCTGTAGACACGTGTGTATTTACAATCTCCACTTTGCTGACAACTCTCATTTGTAAAAATTGAGAGTTAGAAGAGCATTCTAGTTCTCTGTGAGGAGTCACAGACACGACACTATGTGAGAATTTGCAGGGCCAGGTTTAAAATTTACACATACTAATATAACAGCATTTACCTTTTCCTGCAAAGTAAATTGTTAGAGGGTTATGAAATTGGGTAAGTACCAGTAAGTATAGAGGGGTGTACGTATATGTGGTTGCGTGTGCTTGTGTATCCAAGAGAGAGACAGATCTGAGGCCTGGTATGTAGAGATTGGCCTGGTAGAGGCCTGGTAGAGGCTTGGAGAGATTGGGAACCAAATAGCTGGGACACTTTCTCAAGGATGCAGCCTTGATTGCTTAGGAAAGTAATCTCTCTCTCTGGACATAAATTTTTCCATTAGTAAAATGCACATCATTATGTTTACATCCTTTGGGGTATATTTTCAACGTACAGATAGAAAGTGCTCTATGAGGTATATCGGCTATTGCTTATTGATTTCCAGTACAATGAAGAACATCATAAATCAATAAGACAAAAGCAGTTATCCCTCAGTCTGTTTGAGAGACAAAGCTGCTGTGTGACTTGATGACTGCAAGCTTCTGATAGTGTCAAACCAGAGTTAAAATTGACATTCTGCTTTGTTAGCTTGATCATACATGTGTTATTTGCTCCAAATCTGTCAGGTTCAAACACACTTGCCATTGCTTTGCCTGGAGTTTTGAATTTTTTTCTTTGAACTTTTGTTTAAAAAGTGAGACTAGAACTAGGAAAAAAATGTATTCTACTTGTAAGTACAGGATTGCTGTGGGATTGTAAAATATATTCAGTATTTTGGTTTTGATAAATCTATCACCTAATGAAGATCACTCCAGTGGGCTGAAATGGATAGAGAAGCTTGGATTCAGCCATGAGGGGAGGGGGAGTGGAAAGAATGATGGTTATTTCCTCCCTTGTGTGTTCTCCAGTTAAGAGATTTATCATGTTTGTTAAATGGTTTCTTTAGGTAATAGCAGGCTATTGTGTCTTAAACAAAATATAGTAGGCTAAAGATGCCTTGAGAGATATGTACAGAGCAAGAGTGTTGAATGGATAAACATTCTCATTTTGTTTCTATACAGAGAGCCTCGAAAAATCATCCTGCACAAGGGCTCCACAGGACTTGGTTTTAACATTGTGGGAGGAGAAGATGGGGAAGGCATTTTCGTGTCTTTCATCCTAGCAGGCGGGCCTGCTGATCTCAGTGGAGAACTGCAGAGAGGAGATCAAATTTTGTCTGTAAGTATCTGTGTTGGGCTTTGCTGGCCAACTGCTTCATCTTATTCATTGTCTGTGCTGCAAGGGACACACAAAGAAGACTTTTTGGTTTCGATGTTGTGAAATCCATGGTGAAAACAGTTTATCACTGAATATTTTGTTTATTTGCTCTTAGTTTTCATAGTATTTATTAATAGTGTTAACCTGCATTTAGCTCAGAGGGAGACTTTGCTGTGCTTAATTCTGTTGTATGGCAACACCCCCAGACAGGGCCTAAACCCAGTGCCGAACTCAGCATCTCCCAGTTTAGCCCATGATCCAGTTGCCTTTTGCTCAAAATGCGCTTCTGAGTCCAAAGATGCTCCTCAGCCTCAGCTTTTCTTTGAGGAGATGAAACCGCTTAGGCTGGGGTGCCATCTAGTGCACACCGAACCGCTGAGCAACCCGCCCCATGCAAGGAGATTAATTAGGTTACATTCATTATCTCTAATGAATTTGATGATCACTGTGAAATTAATTTTCAAATTTTGGAGGTTAAAAAAGCTTTGTAGCCTGGGGTTATATTTTGCATGCTTAGTCCCCAAACCATCTTTTTAATTTTTCTTTCATGTACGTACTGATAGGACACATTTAAAAACACAGCATTTAGGGTTGTCAAATAATGATCAGACTGAAACAATCTGAACGCAAAGGATTTTGAATGACAATGAAAGCTCTGAGAATGTAGTTAAATATCCATTCACATTATGCCGCCTTAGAGAAGAGAAGAAGCTATCCCCAGTTATTACAGTTGTGGCTCCTTCATGCAAAGTACATAAAAAGACTCCAGGTGAGGAACTGGAACACAGGAATTATTCCTCCCAGCTGGGTGATGGACCCACTGGCAGTTGCACGCTCACTCCCGTGGTCATGTGGACCTTGCCCCCTTTGGTTCGCAGCAGGGGTAGAAGGTGAGACTGCATGTGGAAGATGGTGTCCAGTTCTGAGCCCCTCAGTTCTAGGAGGACAGGGAACTACTTGAAAGAGTCCAGCGCAGGGCCGTGAAGATGATGGAGTGGAACATCTTCCTTAGGGGGAGAGGCTGAGGGAGCTGGGCCTCTCTAGCCTGGAGAAATGGAGACTGAGGGTTGACCTCATCAATGTCTATAAATATGTAAAGAGTGAGTGTCAGGAGGGCTGAGCAAGGCTCTTCTCAGTGATGTCTGATAATAGGACAAGGGTCCATGCAAGCTGGAGAATAGGAGGTTCCATGTGAACATAAGGAAAAACTTTTCACTGTGAAGGGGGCAGAGCCCTGGGACAGGCTGCCCAGAGAGGTTGTGGAGTCTCCTTCTCTGCAGACATTCAAAACCTGGCTGCACATGTTCCTGTTTGATTTAGTCTAGGTGATCCTGCTCTGGCACAGGGGTTGGACTAGATGATATTTTGAGGTCCCTTCCAACCCCTACCCTTCTGTGATGCTGTGATACTGTGAAGGCAGCTATAGTGTGGATGGGTTGTGGCATGGTGGTTTAGCATGTTCCTGGTCAATGTTTAAATACCCTTAAGAAAAAGATGGAAGTGTTCTTCCTACATTGCTCGGGAGTTTCCAGGTCACTGGCCAGTTCTATGGAAAGTGAATTTACCTTGCACCTGCCAAAGTTTTGGTGTGGAAAGGTGGTGGGAGCTTCTTTGGAACATACAGAAAATCTGAGTTGTTAACACCAAAGGGATGCTGTAACCTGAAGTTTTGAGGACCATAAGAGAGATTTTGTCTTGCTCTATTCCTTGTAAATGCTTTCAGAAAAATTGGGAAGGGACAATTAAGAGATGTTGATGTGCCTTAAAGAGATCCCTGACTAGAAAGCCTGTAGGGAACTGCAAGAAACCCAAATAGACTCTTCCAAGGTAATCAACATGAGGAAATAAGGCTGGGAAATCCTTGTGCCAGGAAGAGCATGGAAGAGAAACCTGAAGAACAGAAATGGAAATTTCTTCAGGAGAATTATTCAATTGATTTGTCTTTGGCTAGATGCAGCAGTACATAGCATCCAGAAGTCCAGCAGCTCAGATACAGATATAAAAGTCCATTTTCCTTTATTTTTAAGAAGGGTACAGTGAGCGCTGTGGGCTGCTGACAGAGTTGACTTTCTCGCTCTGCTCTTAGTCCCTTTTGAAGCAATGTTTCCCAGAAGTTCTAATTAAAGTTACTAATGTTGCTGCAGCATTTAGTCATCGCACAACAGTGGCTTAGTTATTCATTGAGCAGAGAGGGATGGAAATTATTACTAACTCAGACTACATGCATGTCCCCAGGGCAATCACCAAAAGTCAGGCTCTGCCGACTTATTTAGTCACAAATGGCCAGGAAGAATCCATTTTTATATTCAAATGAAACAAATTTCATGCGCAGGCTACTTTTAAACCTGATTAAACTTAGCCCATTGTCTGTTGAAGCGTCCCAGACATCTTAATTTTATAAGAGCTGCACAAAGTAGGTCTGTTTCTCTCTGTTTATTGTCTCTCCTGTCATCCCCCAGAAGCGCTTATTTCCCTGCAGAAATAGTTTTCCCATTTGTTTCTCGAAACATGACAAATCTGATTTACTGAGAACAAACAGTACCCTCCCAGCTGGTATTCCTGATTAACTCAGGCTTCGTTGAATTTCTTTCAGACATGACACATAGTAGGTGACTTGAACTTTAGAGAGCTGGATTTAATGATCTGATTTTGCTGTTGTCCTTCTCTGTGACCTTGGGCAAGATGCTTCACTGTTTTTTTAAGCCTTGATCTCCTGCATTGATGAGAAGGATCACATCACCTCCCTAACTCCTGCCTGTGCTGTGAATAGGGCAAGGTGTTGACTAGTTGGGAGGCGTGTATAGTGACCTTTGGGAAGGTACCTATAAAATTAACTCAAATAGACTGCAAAACCAAGAGCTAGACCCAACAAGGCTAGGCAGATGCATTGCTTTTGAGTCACACTGTATTCTGGTGTCACCAGGGTAGCTGACTGTGTGCTGGGCTGCATCAAAAACAGCATGACCAGCAGGTCCAGGGAGGGAATTCTGCCCTTCTGCTCTGCTCTGGTGAGACCCCACCTGCAGTGCTGTGTCCAGCTCTGGGGGCCTCAAGACAAGAAGGGCATGGATCTGTTGGAGTGAGTACAGAGGAGGCCACAGATGACCAAAGGGCTGAAGCACCTCTGCTATGAAGACAGGCTGAAAGAGTTGGGCTTGTTCAGCCTGGAGAAGAGAAGGATCTGGGGAGACTAACTAGTATCTGAAGGGGCTACAGGAAAGCTGGAGAGGGGCTGTTTGCAAAGGCAGGGAGTGACAGGTCAAGGAAGCATGGCTTTAAACTGAATGAGGGCAGATTTAGATGAGATATGAGGAAGAAATCCTCCCCTGTGAGGGTGGTGAAGCCCTGGCACAGGCTGCCCAGAGAAGCCCCTGGATCCCTCTCAGTGTTCAAGGCCAGGCTGGATGGGGCTTTGGGCAACCTGGGCTAGTGGAGGGTATCCCTGCCCATGGCAGGGGGTTGGAACTAAATGGGCTTTGAGGTCCCCTCCAACCCAAACCAGCATGGGCTTCTGTGACATGCCAGATGCATACATAGAGTCCATAACCCTATGCCTTCCTTTCAGCCTGACCGCAGTTAGATGACAGGGTCCAAGCCCCCAGCCCTCCTGGGCTCTCACTGTGACACACTATTCCGCAGTTTTGCCCCTTATCCCATGGACGAGTGAAATTGGAGTTTATTTTTCCCAGATGCCACCAGATGGCATCACAGGATCAGGAATGATAGAGAGACACCCTTGGAAACTAGCTAACACTTGGAAAAAGCAGTGAGAGCCCTATGCTGCTTCTAGCTCATTGCCTGGAAGTGTTTAAAACGTGTCATGAGAGCAGGCTGATGTCCCCAGTGCCTCTGTGCAGAGAGGCAAAATGAACCATATCTGAACCTTGAAGACGAATTGAAGAAAATGGTCTGTTTCAAATGGTGAAACGTTTCAAGTAACATAAAAATTTAATTAATTACAGTGGTACATTCATGATAAGCATTTTTATCATCTAAAATGCAGGATTTTTTTTAAAAAAATGCTGGTTTCTTCTTGCTCTAGTTCATTACACTCTTGAGAATTGCCACCAAACTGAACTAATCTAGGTACAGATTAGATGTTAAGAAACAATTTTTCACCAGAATAGTTGTCAGGGCCTAGAACATGCTGCCCAGGGAGGGGTTTGAGTCACCATCCCTGGAGGTGTTTAAAAGACAGGTAGATGAGGTACTTAGGGATATGGTTTAGCATAGGACAGGAATGGTTGGACTTGATGATCTTAAAGGTCTTTTCCAACCTTGTGATTCTGTGATTTTCCTTCTGACTTATGACTGTTTTTAAAATGCAATCGAGCACACATCACCACTGTTACGTTCATCGCTCTAACATAGTTTCTCTCTCCCTGTAGTGTTGTCCTCTTATTAAATATCATGTAAATATTATCAAGCGGCATTCCGAATGCTAATTGACAGCCTGGCTTGATTTGCTAGGTGCTGTGTGCATGCAGATGAACTTTCATCTCAGATGTGCATTACCCAAACGAAACAGCTCAGAACATCAGTGGCAGTTTGCTTTTGATTTTTAAGCGGTGGAAATGAGGTGTCGTCCTGAGAATTGATTTTTCTACAGACCACGTGAGGAGGCTGGGCCAACAACTCTGATCTAAGTCCAAGTTCTCCGTCTCTTAGGAAAATGTGATCTCCAGTAAAAATAAAATGTAATGGCTGTTGATGCCATTGTCACAGCCTAAAATTCCACTTCCAATGCTAAGGGGTATGTGGACTATTAAAACAGGGGAGACCAGTGCTGTTTACGTAAAGCACTAAGAGTGCTGAAGGGTCTGGAGGGGCAGTCATAGAATCATAGAATCATCGAATCAGCTGGGTTGGAAGAGACCCTTAAGATCTTCGAGTCCAACCACAGCCTAATCCTGCCTAGTCCACCTCTAGATCATGTCCTTAAGCACTTCATCTACATGCCTTTTAATACCTCCAGGGATGGTGACTCCACCACCTCCCTGGGCAGCCTGTTCCAGTGTCTGACAACCCTTTCAGTAAAGAAATTCCTCCTGATATCCAACCTAAATCTCCCATAGAATGGTTGTGGTTGGAAAAGACCTTCAAGATCATTGAGTCCAACCATCTATCTAGCCCTACTAGGTCCAACACTAGACCATGTCACCAAGTACAACATCTACTCTTCTTTTAAACACCTCCAGGGATGGTGACTCAACCACTTACTTGGACAGCCTGTTCCAAATGTGAGAGCAGGATAAAGTGTAACGACTCTGTGCTTATTTATTTATAGCGAATACTTATGCTTTATATTTGATACAGTTAAAACTGACCTTCAGATTTACTTCCCTTACTTTGGTGCAGAGAAACTTTCAGCTCTCTGATTAAAGTGGCTTTTTGCTCATGGTAAAAGCCATAGGGCAAAGAGTGCATTTTGTTACCTAGTTACAAAACTGGGAAAAATAGCAAATACTGTTTGGTTTTCCTTCTCAGATTTATTTTTTAATTTTTTTTTTAAATTGTTTTTTTTAACTTGCAGCTGGCTGCGAAAAGGTTTGAATCCTCTCTATAGGGCCTGGAGTCTTTTCTCCAGGGAGCATCAGTTTATCACTCTTGTGTAATAACATCAGGATTATGACATACAGTCATTTCACCTTAGGAAATCTATTTGCAGAGGTACTGACCATATCCTTATGCTGCTTACCTCCCTGCAGCAGTGTGAATGATACATGAATCTGTCCTCCATCAAATTCTGTGGCCTTCTTCAGGTGCACTGGTCCATAAAGACTCAATTTATGGTGTTAACATGAATTTTAGTTAGCAATTAGGAAAAACACAACTGTGTAAACTTCCTTTCTAGTAGTGGATAGAACACTGTGTGTTACACACCAAGAACATTGGTGCATCATCAGTGCAGTGGCTTCACCAGGTGGGTCGGTTGACATGATTGAACTGCGCTTGTTTGAAAATCAAGGGACAATGTGTTGCCGAATTTATCCCAATGATAAATACTGCCTGGTAGGTGATATTTGGGATGGATATGTAAAAAGAAAACCTCCCGAGATAAAGGGAGATGAGAGCAAAGGTGATGCAGTATGTTAATAGAGAAGGACCAGCTTGGAGGGCAGATCATATGAAGAGTGGCTGAGGGAGCTAGGGATGTTTAGCCTGGAGAAGAGGAGACTGAGGAGAGACCTTAGAGCAGCCTTCCAGTGTTAAAAGCCAGGTTGGTTGGGGCTTTGGGCACCCTGGGCTAGTGGAGGGTGTTCCTGCCCATGGCAGGATGTTGGAACTAGATGGACTTTGAGGTCCCTTCCAAATCAAACCAGTCTGTGACTCTGTGATTCCAATAGCCCCTGTGAATTTTTCAATAATAAATTGTGAGGTGTAATTTCCTTCCTGAAAGAATAACCCCCAGCGCTGAAGAACCAATAAATGCCATTTAGCCATACCCTTACTGTCAATGTAAGCTGCCTATCAACGTCTTCATGCAGAGACAGATCACAAGATCCCCAAACTCTAGAGAAGAGCAAAGATCCTGTCAGGGCAGGATCTGATCTGAAGATCTGGGGCAAGCAGTGGGTTAATGCAAGATCAGACATTGAGAGTACAGTGAGAAGTTCTGGGATTTGAGGATAAGTTAAAAATGACAGTAGGTCTCTCTTTCTGGTGTTTATCTTTACATGAGATCATCTGTGTGTGCAGTGCTCCACCTTTCTATGTAATCTCCATTTCACCTTTTCAATACACTCAGACATATGTCAAGTACTTGCTGTCATCACGATGAACATTTCACATGACAAAACTGAATCACCCGTACAACTTTCACGTACAAGGGGAGATTTTTAGAGGTACAGAAGGCAACTGGACACTCAAAGAACAGAAGCTGGGTGTATCACACAGAATCACAGAACAGTAGGAGTTGGAAGGGACCTCAAAAGATCCCTTCATCCCTTCATCTAGTCCAACCCCACTGCCAGAGCAGGATGACCCAGACTAAATCACACAGGAACGTATCTAGGCAGGATTTGAATGTCTCCAGAGAAGGAGACTCCACAACCTCTCTGGGCAGCCTGTCCCAGTGCTCCATCACCCTCACAGTGAAAAAGTTCCTCCTTATATTCACATGGAACTTCTTCTGCTCCAGCTTGCACCCATTGCCCCTTGTCCTGTCGCTGGCCATCACTGAGAAGAGCCTGGCTCCATCCTCCTGACTCTCGCTCTTTATATATTTATAAACATTAGTGAGGTGTATGTATTGTATGTATTGAAATAAATAGTTTATTAAATAAAAAGGTCCTCTTTAGTTTCCTATGTCAGGAAAGCCCTAGCATCCTCCTTGACCATTACAGTTCCCTTTGATGAAGTATGAGCTGTGTCACTGTAAACATGACCATCTGGAAATACTTAACGTTGGAGAAAAGAGCTGATCGCAAATTGTTTTGTCAGTGTTGTTGATAAATATACTTGATCTGGAAGTTGAACTTAGACATATTCAGACACGAAACAAGATGCACGTGTTTTGTAGCCAGGGTAATTGGGTTATATTGGTATAGAAGCTCCTGGATTTGTCATTGTGGGACTTCAAAATCGAATAGATGACTTTGTAAAATATGAGCTTATTGGAGCTTCTAGGGAAAAGTTTACTGGCCGTGTATGCTGGAACATGGTGTACATTGGTGACTACAGAGCTCCCTTTTGTTTTTTATTAATCTAGGAATCCATCTTCTAGAAGGATTTCTCTCCCCTCACACTCCCATCTTTCTGCATTCCATAACATATATTGCAATTGCCTTGATGCTGTAACTGTTTCCTAAATTACCCCTGACATTTCCAAGCACATGATCATAACTTAATAAATTATACTAACAGTTCTCATGAATAAGGTATGTCTCTTTTTGCCAAGCAGCGTTGGATATCAGACCTGTCAGTTACGTGTCATGCAAAGTTAGTAAATAGGCCTAGACTAGAGGCTGTGTATTTTCGCTGTGATGAAATCATTAGCTGCCACTGAAACATTCCTATTACAATTGTCTCAATGAGTAGAAATGATTCCTGATAGTTTAAGGAGGAGTTCAGATTGAGTTCAAGCATTCTGACTTGGCAAATTTTGGGTTTGAGATCATCAAACAGAATTATGCTGTATCTGATACGTTGACGATTTGGGTGGGGCTTTATACCCCTCAGTGTAGCCTTACTGTCAGTCTCACAAGGAAGGAAAACTCCAACTACAAATCTGAAAGCCAGACTTCTCCCCCTGGAAAAGAAGGCAACACGCCTGAGCTGTATTCATTCTGGGATTTGCCCAAGGCTGGACTTTTGCCTTGTACTTAAAGGGACTAGGCTGTAGGCGTCATTCTGCTCTACTGCTCAGTGTGTTTTGGGTTCCTGAGTGATTAGAAAAATTATCGTATAACTTGAGCAGCAAAATAATAGAAATCAGCCATCCATTAAATAGGGTATTTGAGGGAAATTGAATAATCTGTTGGAGGATAATTTGGAG
The DNA here is from genome assembly GCA_013400835.1 of Zapornia atra. Taxonomy (NCBI): domain Eukaryota; kingdom Metazoa; phylum Chordata; class Aves; order Gruiformes; family Rallidae; genus Zapornia; species Zapornia atra. The sequence continues at coordinate 278,835 of VZTU01029229.1, forward strand.
ATCCTTTTGAAAAAAAAACAAGAGACATATGCCCTTTATCTGAACAAGCAAGACACCGGGACAATAGTGAAAGCAAACCCACTTATAGAATACAAGACTTATTTCCTTTCCATTTAAAAAACAGGCTTTATTTGAGGTTGTGGAGCATCTTCTAGTCAAGATATCTGTGTCTCATAGCCCTAATCTCTAGAGCCACAAATAAACTATGAATGTTGTGATCCAGACAGTTTTAATATAAAAATGTGAGCATAGAATCATAGAATTCTAGAATCTCCTGAGTTGGAAGGGACCACTAAGGATCATCAAGTCCAACTCCTGGCTCCACACAGGGCCACCCAAGTCAGAGCAGGGAACTGAGTGCATCATCCAGACACTTCTCAACCTCAGTCCAGCTTGGTGCTGGAACCATTTCCCTGGGAAGCCTGTTCCAGTGCCCCCTCCGTACTGGTCTTGAAGGTCCCAGGCACATCATCAACCCATGGGTGATGATCCCATCACAGAAAACAGAAGTGTACTGACACACACAGTCCATAAAATCAAGTAGCTCTGAGCCCTGAGTGGTACTTGGACCAGAACTGCTTCTGGACTAAAAACCCTGTGAGCTCTAGTGCCCAGGGACGCCTCCACTGTCCAGTGCTCATGGGCACTGGATTGAATTCGGTATATATTGGCCACAAAGAAAACCAATGACCATCTCGCCTCTCACAGCCTGCATTGCCATATTCTGTGGATGTGGAAATAGGGAAAAACCTATCAAGTGGAGATCAAGGCAAGGATTTCAGTTACTGAATTCATTGCTGACTCAGTGCTTGGGGTCAGACAAGTCACCAAATGCCCTTCCGTCTCTAAGCAGCCTCTAAAATTGTTTTGCCTTTTTAATTTCAGTTCCCGAGTACCTATTGCTTATTGGCTTCAGCTGGAATTAGGTTGTTATCATCTTGGAGTTATAAGGCACTTGTTAAAATGGAAACCTTCATTTCAGAAGCAGGAGAACTGCAATAATTATTCCTGCTTACACTGGCCTTTGAAATTCAAATGTGAAACAAGAACCCCGCAGCATGATACACAAACCCGATCAATGGTAGTTTAGCTATACCCGTATACTGGGAGGAAAATTTCGGTTTAGGACTGTGTGGAAACCAAGGTATGTGAAATAACTGCTCCTAATAGGGGGATGTCTGAATTACCTGGGACGAGAGCAAGAGACAGAGAAATTCAAGTGCTGAAAATAGACCTAGGGAGAAAGAGGATTAATTCCGAAAGGCAAGAAAGTGAATGGAAGCGAGAGTAGAAGCTGTAGGAGGGAGGAGGGACAGTTTGATGTTCTATCACTTTGCAGTCGGAAGGCAGCAGGAACTACAAAGGAGAAGTGACTGTGTGGAGGAACGCTTTAGTGGAAAAGCTGGCACTAGTGAGTGAGATCCATGCGATTAGGTGGTGGCAGAAATCTAGGGGTGTTTGTGTGCCCATGCAGGAGGAGGGAAGGTATGACTGCACCAGCTAGGTTCCAAGCTAATTCTGAGCTCTCCATTTTAGCATAAATGAATATTCCTACTTATTAAATAGTGTTTTGTCTGTAAAATGAGTGAAAAGCAATATGCATATTTATGTAAAAAACAGTTAATAAATATTGGCCTGTGTTACTAGCCAGCACTGTACCCGTATATACTATTTCTCATAGGTAATATCGGTCATCTTGATATAAAAAGACTACATGTCTAGACTTTGCCATTTAACAGTGAGACAAAATGCTATGAGACCACCTTGTAGCTGCTGGGTTGCATCCCATCCAGGTTGGCAACAGAACTAGCCCATGGCTCTTTAGTGACCTGACTGAAATAAGTTTCACGTCCTGTCAGGCTCTAGTGAGCCTCTGTGTCCTTTTCAAAAGCTATCATTTATTCCAAACCCACTTGAAACAATTTGGGAGGAATTCTGATGGAACTGAGTGGAAATGGCTCTTAAGCTGTCATGGCAGCGAACTCTTGGGTCAAATTATTTCAGTCTTGAAGTTCGCCAATTTGGTGTCATTCACAAGAGCTACAATCACAGGGGAAGCAGAGCTTCTATCAGAAGAATCTCGGTACAATTTGGATTAGAAAAAAAAAAAGTATTTGACTATGTTTATAGGTTTAACAGGTACCATTTGGAATGATTCATGTTGTCTGGTGAGTCATAAAGCTTGTTGGCTCCTACAGTAAAAACCAGTTTGTGCAAGACACCTCTTCAATAACATAATATTAATGTTCTTCCTGCTTCAGGTATGCAATTCTTTGATACCTCTTTTGCCTGATTTAGCTGCCTCCTCAAACTTCCTGGCAGAAGACCTACAAAAAGATACAGCTTGTACACCAACAGTGGTTCTTGTTTTCCAGAGAGAAAAGAGTTTGCCTCTACAATGCCCAGCTCATCAGAGCATAAAGACCAGCTTACCAGAGGCGAAAGTCATAACTGTAAGGTAGCAAGGCAAGGAAAATTGAAAAGGTCATGGAAATTGCTGGCCCATAAAAAGAGAGGAGGAGGATGGGCATGGAGAACAGCAGACGTGCCACAATATTAGGTTTTCAGTGGAATTCAGGATGAGACAACCGCTGTGCCTGTACGTGCCAAACGGTGCAGTTTAAACTGATCAGAAGAAAGCGTAGGCACAGTGAGAAAAGTGAGAGAGAAGCAATAAAGTGAGCCTGAAAAGAAGCTATGCTCTGTGAAGACCCCTTTCCCCCTGTGCATTTCTCCTTTCTTTCCATTTCTGAACATCTTCACTAGCAAGTCAAGACCTCTCCTAGATGGGCACTTTTCCCCTGCATGCTTTTACCTGTGGCCATGCGCTCGGCAGGATTCCCAGTGTTTCCTGTCTTGCTGGAACACTGTGGTTCCATCACCTGAGGGTTGATAGCTACATATTCCACTTCTAATGGCTAAGCCTGACTGTTGGAGAATATGGTTCAGCTTTCCTCTCATCTCATTAATGTGATCGAGATGGGTCACATCGATGGGCAAAGTTAAGGCAGACAAATAGGGTTCTTTGTATCTTCTCCTAATGCAAACAAGGGTGATTCTGGGTGTAAAGAGTTGTCTTTATTCAGAATTCAGTTTGCTTTTACAAACACCAAAAGCTCTTTTTTATGAATTTAACAAATGGAAGAATTCAGCCACAACTTGAAAAATCTGTGGGTTTTGTTCCACAGTTAAAAGGTGCCATTTCTTCACGATTTAATTTACTGCGTAAAAGCACTGTACTATGTCAGTGACAGTTCAAAGAAGAAATAAAAATAAATCCTTTATGTTTCCTCCTCAGAGGAGGGACGTATTTTTCATTTCTTCTCCCTTCCAATTCAACAAGACATTCCAAGTGTTCATTTAATCACGGCGTAAACTCAAAATAAGGTGGCTTCAATGAATAAATGGCTAAAGAAACCAGATTTTTCTGCTAGTCTGTTTCAAATGAGCTACACGTGAATCATGCTCAAGCATTCTAACAGAAGACACCCAGACTGTAGTAAGGTGTGAAATGGCACCACTCAGTACTGAACCAATTTGTGCTCCTACAGCCTGCTCAGATATTTTAAAAGGAATAGAACTCTTCTCATTTTAGAAAAGTTTGATCTATCAAGAATACAAATCTCATCTTTCACCTAGATTATGATTCAATATTTAATGCAGTCCATCATGCTTTACTTTGAGTCAATGAGTACAAAGGCAGTAACTAATTATGGTGAAGTTGCATCTTTTTCTCCCTCTCAGTTTAGTTTCATCTGTAGTTTTGAACTTTAGCTTTCCTTTGCAGTTCTTCTCTTTGTTTGCAAGCTTCCTAACTGCTTTTTGACACAGCATGCAGAAGAGACAGGCTTCTGTGTAAGCTGGAGGCTCTTCTTATTTCCATTCTGTCAAATTAATTTTGGAGTTAGGCATCAGAAATTGTGCAGTCAAGTTCATTCTGGGCCAGGACATCAGGATTGTGCAGTCAAGCTCAGAACATCAGTGCTAGTTTGTCTATTGTGTAATTCTTCTTAAAGAAAGCAAGCCCATTTAATAGATTAAAAAAACCCCAACCCAGCATAAAACAACACCTTTGATACGTATTAAACTTTCCCCTACACACTTGCAACTTTTTCCAATATTTGTCTGCCTTTTACTAATTATTCTTAACATCAACAACATTAAATTAATTGAAAGCAGCAACTGAAATCAGATTTAACAATTTGCAGTGCAATCATGTCAGGGAAAAATATCACCACACACAATTGTTATAATTAAGACATTGCTTTGGAGGAAGAGGCAAGACAAAGTATTATTTGTTTTACCCCCTCAGAAACCAGTGTTCCTTTTGGCCTGAGGGTAAGAATTTGATTAAAATTTGTAAATTAAAGGTATCCCTCATCAAGATTTAATGCTGCTACATGAATATGCTATTTTTCAACTAGAAGGTTTGGGACTTGATTATGTTTACTTTTAAATATTGGGAAATAATACCCAGAAATCAAGTTAGCATCAACTCTTGTTCTTTAGAGAGTCAGATCAAGTTCCAAGTCCTTCCTGAATTTAATGCCTGTTATTCTGCTATGAGGTCCTGTCAGGCATCAGTGAGCAAAATAGCAAGCAGACCTCTACCTACCTATTTGGCAATGATTGATTGATTTTGTTCTGAAGATTTATTCTTTCTCAAGACTCTCTCAAGGACTCCAGTTATGAAAGGGAAAAATGCATAGACAAAAGTCAAGCTCTTTGTGAAAGGACAGGTGACTTCAAAATTGTCTTCTCCAGAGACACCAAAACCAGGCTGAGGCTTCCTTTCCATGGTATAGGCACTGTGCTGCCTAAACTTAAGGATGCTTCTTGGGCCTCCACATTACCAAAGCTGTGGCTACAATGCTGCATTTATTGAGTAATCATACTGTTGGTACATATGTGGCCATGACAATGCAGCATCAAGTGTCATAACACCAGCAGTGAGTAAAAGTAAGGAACAACACCTCTTTCTTCCCCAGCGGTAGCCTAGATTGTGCTCTTTTCAGGAAGCTGGTATTCTCCAGCAAGGATGCAAACTGAGTCCTAATTGACACTGTATTCATCTTGAAGTATTTTCAGTGTTGTACATTCAAATATATGACAATTTGTGGTACTGAAAACTCATTCTCTCCTTTGCTTTTTTAGAAAGCAGTGTTCCTAGACTGAATTTCAATACATTTTTATCCAGGGTTGTGTGTTAGTCTTGCCATCCACCAAACTTGGGTTTTATGTACACAATTTTGATGAAAGTATTAGAACTTTTGGATAATTTTTTGTTTTAAAACTTCTACCAGCCGTTTTTACAGCCATTGCTTTCCAACAGGAAGACGGGATGATGAGAACTCTGGTATTAGGGAGATTATAAGTTTATATCTTATGTTAGCCCCGTGCTCAGGATTTGTTTTCAGGAGCATTAAAGCATTACTTGTAAATAAGGTTTTCACTTCCCTCTACACAATCTTGACAGAAATTGTAAAAAACCGTATGAGTTTTGCACATTTCAGGTGACAGAAATGTTGTAGAAGTTTCCAGAGTGCATCTGTCAGCATATAACTCTTTGAAATGTATGAGCCAAAGACACTAACATGTGGCAGCACCAGAACACTGAATTATTGTCCCAGCTTACCTTTAGTTTGTCTGTGTGATTGGGCATCCATATCACCTGTTCTTGTAACGCAGCATGTTCTGGCACAGGCATTTGCTTTGGATGTTTCTTTAGGTATGGTGGTCTTCCAGACTTTTACTATAAGGTCTCTATCTTGTAGGAGCTACTTCAGTGCTCCTTAAAATATTTTGCCCCTGTATATCCTTTATCCTGCCTGCTAAGATTCCTCTCCTTGCAAAGGCATATGGCATGATGGTGGTTCAGTACTATGCTGCCTCTTAGGCTCTTCATTTGGTGCCCCAGAGTCTAAGATATATGTGCACCTCAAGGAAGCATTACCAGCATGGTAGTAGCATTTGTACTCTCCACTGCAGAATGCATGTAGGCATTAACTAGCTAAAAATAACCACAGGTTTCAACAAGATAACTTCTAATTAATTTCTTCTTTCACATAATTATTGTGATTATATAATAGGTCTTGTGTGCATGGGGATACGAGTAGGGTAAGGCTGGAATAGGTTATGTTCTTCTGGGTTCTTAGTTCCACATTTGCTTGTTTGCTTCCTCAATCTAAATATAGGCTAGTGTGTAATTATTTTTGTCTTAACATGGAAAAATTGAAACAAATCAAGCTTCTCCAAGATTCTAGATCTTCTACACGTTTGAACCATGGTAAAATAATATGGATAGTTGAAATTCAGACTAATTTTTTTTTTTTAATGGGGAGAGCTGCTTTTTTAGTAAAATGGGGAGAAATATTAAATGATCATCAAATTGAGTAGCTTAAAAAGTGTTTTTAGGAAGACAGAATGAGTTCTTTAGGAAAAAAAATGTTGTTTTCCCTTCCCTGTAATAAAAAAACCCAAACAGCCTCAAAACACTTGAGAACAGTTTTTTTTTTTACACCTGCTGAAGTGAGAAAACATTGAATCAAATTTCAGAAATCTGAAACATCAGCTAGACTATTAATTTTCTCTGTACAGTCCACAGTTCTATGGCATAATGCAGTCTTCTGGAACAGAAACTGTGGTGTCTCCTGGACTTTTTATTACTGCTATCACAAATTAGCTTTTCTAAGAATAATAGTGGAAATGATATTCACGTAGTAGTAAAGAGTAGATTTTGTCATACAAATAGGGAAGAAGTTTTTTCCAATGAGGCTGGTGAAACACTGGCACAGGTTGCCCAGAGAGGTGGTAGATGCCCTCTCTCTGGAAGCGTTCAAGGCCAGGTCAGATGGGGCTTTGGGTAATGCCATCTGCTCTAGCTGAAGATATCCCTGCTCATTGCAGGGGAGTTGGACTAGATGACCTTTAAAGTTCTCTTCCAACCCAAACCTTTGCACAGTTCTATGATTCTATAATAAATGATAATTAACCATGTTCCCAAAACATCACATTCTCTAGGATTTGGTGAAAGATATCAAGTTAAGGTGGGCCAGTTTCTCAAAATGTAACTGATCAAAATAACTTGTATTCAAAAACTTGCTACCGCTGAGAGTTTGAGACTTGTGTTTTGACCTGCTTACCTCTGAAATCGGTGGCCATTGTTCCCTTTCCTGCTGTCCTTTATTTCCTTTCTTTTTTCTTTTCTTCAGAAATCAGAAATGGATTTCTCTCCTGCTGACATTCTTTACATGTCAAAAGTTTCATGTCCTCCATGAAAACATTATGAAGTGGAAAACTGTAGAAGCATGGAGGAAAGCTAAGGAGATAGATAGATAGATAGATAGATAGATAGATAGATATCTCACATATTTCAAATATTTCAGTATAGCCAAGCTGTAACACTCCTGCTGAAAAGCAAGATTCAAATACTGGAACAATTAATAATGCAAATTCTGTCTCTTCATTGGGATGCTGCTGGCAAAACATTTACTATCACAAATACAAATCCAAAGAGTTCTGAAACTACCCACAAAGTTTAGGGGTGGGATCCCTACTTTGTTCTGGTTTGTTCCACTTCCACTGCTAACACAACAAAAAAAAGTGATCATTCAGTCAGAAGAACCCCGTGGGATGATCTGTCAGTGTCAAACAGACAGAGGTGGCCAAGCTGCACCTGGTATTCACTCCATTGATACAGAGATATTTTGAGGAGGAGGAGGAGTTACATGAAAAGATAATGGTAGATGAGATTTCTCCTCTGCAATCATAGAATCATAGGTTAGGGTTGGAAGGGACCTTAAAGATTGTCTAGTTCCAGCCCCCCTGCCATCAGCAGGGACATTTCTCACTAGACCAGGCCGCTCAAGGCCCCATCCAACCTGGGCCTGAACACTCCAGGGAAGGGGCAAGTCACTACCTCCCTGGGCAACCTGTTCCAGTGCCTCACCACCCTCATTGTGAAGATTTTTTTCCTAATATCCAATCTAAGTCTACCTCCTTCCAATTTAAAACCATTCCCCCTCATCCTATCACTCCATGCCCTTCTAAAAATTCCCTCCCCAATTTCCTGCAGCCCCTTCAGATACTGAAAGGCCACTATAAGATGTCCCCAGAGTGTCCTCAGGCTGAACAAGCCCAACTCTCTCAGCCTGTCTTCATAGGAGAGGTGCTCCAGCCCTCTAATCATCTTCATGGCCCTCCTCTGGACTCATTCCAACAGTTCCATGTCCTTCTTATGCTGGGGACTCCGGAACTGGACACAGTACTCCAGGTGGGGTCTCACTAGAGCAGAGTAGAGGGGCAAAACCACTTCCTTTGACTGCTTCTCCAACCAGTAGTTTTTGTTAGAGATGCTCAATATATCTGCAGGTTGTATTGATGCTAAAGACAGGGCTTGCAGGGTCTGGCTGAAGGAGCAGTTTCCTTGCTGCAGTATGCTACAGTGACCTTCAAGCACTGCAGAAAATTTATCTTTTGAACCTTATGTATTAAATAAAATTGATTGATAATGAGATTTAAAAAATGACTCAGTAGAGCAGGAAACCCTCCAAAAAGAGTAGTCAGAGAATATACATTGGTAAGCATACACAAACAATGATGTCCAGTATTATTGTGGGTCCTCGTGACCCATCATAGATGACATCCTCTCAGCCTTTTTGATTTTGTACTTTAAATTTTGCATCTGGACAACCTGACCTTTACACCCATCAGTTATTTAAAAAAAAACCCCACCTTTGTCTTTCTGCTGATGCTAAATGACTCATCTGTTGCTGTTTGCCTTCCTTCTGTAGGTGAACGGTATTGATCTTCGAGGTGCTACCCATGAGCAGGCTGCAGCTGCGCTCAAAGGAGCAGGGCAGACGGTAACAATCATAGCACAATACCAGCCGGAGGGTAAGCAGAATGATAAACTTAAAGACATATGGTAACAGAGAAATGCTTTAAATGCCCATTTAACAGGGTGAGGCTGCTGTAGGCAGTGCTTTTCCCAGCTATCATCAGAAGTCATCTGGAATGGAAATGCAAGTGGCAATTCTCTCCCAAGGAAGTGGCTGTATTTTTCCCACAGACTCTGCTTTTCAAGTATTTTGTGTGACTGTATAAGAAGTAACTTTAAATGTGCATATAACAAGTCAGTAATCAACCCTTAGTTAATCATTTTGTTTTCATTATTGCTTATTCTACGTCCTTTCTCCTTCTGGAGACAGTGCAAAAGATAAGAGACAAGTTAAAAATGAATGGAGATGCCAGGAAGACATGAAGTTGCTTCAGACAGCGAGAATTAAACAAAGTGCTTCCTGCTAAATGTGTAGAGCCTCCCATTAATACTTCTGGGTGACAGTGTCCTTGTTGCTTCAGGGCAATTAGCCCCAGGTTGCAAGTAATTAATAGAGGACAGCTTTCTCAACAAAAGCCTGAACAGGAACTTCAGCAAAATCTAAGACATTTAGGGTGGGATGTATGTTACATGGTGTATAACATTTAGCTTCTAGAGTTTAAACTAGTTTCAGTGAGAAGGAGTAGAGATTGATTGATTTTATTAGTCCAGAGTTAAGTGGCAGAACTTCTTATTGTCCATGAGCTACGACCCAAATGATGGTCACAAGGAATTCATGAAATTCATTACATTCTGATAGGAACTAAAGATGGTTTCCCATCTTTCCAGGTGAATTTAGCAACAATAGGTGCCTGTGAAGACTTACTGGCACCCTTCTATCAGTCTTCAGTAAATAATTCTAGCTCAGTTCACAAGTCTTGCTGTGACCTGTCAACACAAGTTGTTGATTCTGCCTGATTGTGCCGAGCCTAGGACATATGTAGGTCTGGGTGAAACAATACAGCTCTAATAACAGGTTTTTTCAGAGCCACCTGGGAGATGAATTAGTACTGCCAGAGTTTATCCAGCATGATACCTTCTTTTGTTCCTGATGGTAGCCCACAAAGAGGAAAACAGCTGATATTTTAGTCAAACTTACAATTGTGCTTCAGATCTGGTATCTTGCATCCATTTATTGGTTTATCTGCGCTTAAGTCACCAAGTGGGATAAATGAGGCTGTACAAAGCAAAGGGCACATGCAAGCAAATGAAAATTGGAAGTGTCATATCTTTAGTTAAATAAACGGAATGTATTCATATAAAAATGCATAAGTAACAATCATGGTTACTTCAAAGAAAAAGTACTGAGTAGTGACTCCATCAGTGATAGCTAATCTGCACTGGATTCTCTTCCCCTTAGTTCCGGCAGTCTTGTTTGCTGTCTGGTGATTTTATACCGCAATTATCACTGTGGTGTCTCAGTACTTGTAGCAATCACTGGCATTTCAGAGCCATTCTGTGCCCTTATTAATACCCAGAAAAATACATCACTTGACAGATTTTTCCTAATACGTTTGAACTTTTAGTTGACATACTTTCCCCCTGTATTGTAGCAGCTCTGTAATGTATCAAGTTTGGTTTTGATGAACATGCAATTCAAATGATGCTGATAAAATCCATCAATATGCTGCAGATTTATTCTATTTTTCTAAGAACGCTGCTCCATTCACTACAAACCCTGTTGAGGGCAGACTAGTCCTGACTGCATGTGTTGTTGTCAATGCAGCACAGCCAGTTTTGTTTCACCCAAATCCATCAAGATGCCCTGAAGAAAGGAGCTAGTGAAAAACAGGGCCGAAAGGTTTTCCTTAGTACAGGAAATTACTGCATTTTTAAGATAAAAGGAGTCATCTGTAGTTATCTGTAGTTCAGTATTTATCTGTAATGTGTTGTCTTACTCCTGAAGGATTTAATTTTAATCCAAGATGCTGTTTAATGCGAACTGTGTAAATATAGATGTGAAATGAAATCATTCTTTCTTTAAAAAATACCTAGCAGCAAAGAGAGATGAAAGAGTTTTAAAACAGTTGCTTAAATAGCCTTCCCAGAGAATAATTTAAGGACTTACAGGTCACAGCAAAAGGAAGCATACTCTATAGCAGCATAAACATTTGCTTTATTCTAAAGATCCTACACAACTCTTTTTTTGCCCTTTCTCTGTAATTTATACCTGATCTCTTATTTATGATACCTTATCTTGAAGCATATATGGGGATATAGCCCTGAAATACAGCCTTAAAACTGCACAGCTGTGCTTTCCTCAGGGGCTTCTCACTTTACAATGCTTCCAAAACTAGTAAACTATTTAAGTAAAGTAGTCTTGGTGCTTCATTTTTTATTTTCACACTGGAAGCTCTTGAGTTGTTACTACAACTCCGTGATTTTAGAGGAGATCCAAGAATAGCCACAGCAAATGTGAACTGATACCTGGTTTTGTCTTTTCCAGCTTATTAAGCCTTTAGATGTTGTTGCAAGGAAAAACGTTCGATGAAATCTTTAGCTATTGGTATTTCAGGTATTAAGCGATACTGGTGTAAGTACCAGTCAATACAATAAGCCAGCTGATGATTACTGATTTAAGTTGTTGGTAGAAAAAGCTTATGTTCCAATAATTTAAGTTTTATGCAGTAAACAAAAGCTGACAGCACCCTTATCTTGGCAGTGTCTCGTAAACCACATAATATGTTTTGCTGTGGGAAGAAAATGAGGTGACTACTATAGGAACAGCTTTCAAACTTTGAATTTCCTTTTCCTTGTTTCAAACAGTCAGAAGTTCAACTAAGCCTCGTATGAACTCCCCTCACATTTATCTGTATAGACTGGACAGCAAATGTCATGAGAATGGCAACTCCTGCAAAAAATCTAGGGGTTGCCATCAACTTGAATAGCTTTTCCTCTTGATATTATGGCAGTTTGCTTTCTCATCCTGTCTGGAATAAACAAATGCAGAGACCAGCTCAGATAAAATCACATAGCATCACATTTTTTTAATGCTGTCAGACTCATGGTTGGTGATGGTGATAATCTGAACCACCCTGCCTGTCCCTCACATGAAAGTGGTCTTGGAAATAGGAGAAAAAAAGCACATATAGGGAAAAGTGTAGCCAGCAGGACCAGGGAGGTGATCATAGAATAATAGAATCATAGACTGGTCTAGGTTGGAAGGGACACCAAGGATCCCAGGGTTCCAACCCCCTGCCACAGGCAGGGCCACCAACCTCCAGGCCTGGATCTACGCAAGGTTGCCCAGGGCCCCATCCAACCTGGCCTTGAACACCTCCAGGGATGGGGCATCCACCACCTCCCTGGACAGCCCATTCCAGCACCTCACCACTCTTTCTGTAAAGAACTTCTCCCTAACATCTAATCTAAACTTTCCTTCCTTTAGCTTTAGTCCATTCCCCCTTGTCCTGCCATTGTCTACCCTTTTAACAAGTTGATTCCCCTCTTTTTTATGCGCTCCCTTTAGGGACTGGAAGGAAAACCTGAACCTGGAAAATAATCTTAGGGCAGAACAGAGTATCCTTATCAAACAATGAATTAGAAATTAAAGTGGGAATATAATCCACATAGGGAAATGCTTTTTACACTCCCAGGCTTATGCAGGACATATTTTGATTTTAATCACAACAGCTGTAAATGATGGCCCAGAATGGAAGGAGGGAAGAAAAAACCCAATAAAATTTGTCAATGCAACTGAAATACATTTTGAAGGGAAGCTGGACAGGTTGGCCATGAGCCAGCAGTGTGCCCTGGTGGCTAAGAGAGACAGTGGGATCCTGGGGTGCATCAAGAGGAGTGTGGCCAGCAGGTTGAAGGAGGTGATCCTCCCCCTCTACTGTGACCTGGTCAGGCTCCACCTGGAGTATTGTGCCCAGTTCTGGGCTCCCTGGTATAAAAGGGACAGGGATCTCCTGGACAGAGTCCAGAGGAGGGCTACAAAGATGATTAGGGGGCTGGAGCATCTCCCCTGTGAGGAAAGGCTGAGTGAGCTGGGACTGTTCAGCCTAGAGAAAAGAAGACTAAGGGGGGGACCTTATTAATGTCTATAAATATCTTAAGTATGGGATGCAGGGGGAAATAGCCGGCCCCTTTTCAGTGGTCTGTGGAGACAGGACAAGGACCAGTGGCTGCAAATTTGAGCACTGGAAGTTCTGCACCAACGTGCAGAAGAACTTTTTCACAGTGAGGGTGACAGAGCCCTGGGACAGGCTGCCCAGGGGGTTGTGGAGTCTCCATCTCTGGAGATATTCAAGACCCATCTGGACGCCTCCCTGTGTGACCTGTCCTAGGGAGCTGCTTTGGCAGGGGGGTTGGATCCGATGATCTCTGAAGGTCACTTCCAACCTCTATGATTCTGTGATTCTGTGACTTTGGTTGAAACAGCCACAACTTGTCCTGAAAGACAGATTGGCAGTGGGGGTAGACAGAGTACCGGACCCCTAATGAGGCTACTTAAAAAGCTTTATTGCATGTGTTAGTCTCCACTGCTGAGGTTCCCTGCCCCCCGCGGAGGTGTGAAAGGAGAGATCTAAGCCCTGAGATTTTTGCAAAACGTTCCGTGTCAGTGGTCCGCGAGCTGCCCTGTGCTGCATTGCAGTGGCTCTGCAGCTATTCCCTCGCATCAGTCCTGGAGAACCATTAAACCACTCTGAAGTTTCAAGCTTTCAAGCGAGCCAATTAACTTGTTTTCTCTAACTGCTCGCTTGTAAGGCAAACATTCAATGATGACGGTTTGATTAAGACCCACTGACAATGAAGAGGCAAAAAGTTGTTACAGGGAGAGAATTTCTACTTTGCTGCCCTTTGAATTCCCTGCTAGCTGCTTGCTCGGAGACTCTGTACTCTGCGACTGCCGAGTGGTGAGTAGCTGAGTTGGAGGTAGAAAAAGTGCCTATTGGGTGGCAGGATGCTGCGATAGGCAGTGTCTTTCCGTGCAGACATTAGGTAAGGACATTTTTGGAGAGCTGCACCTACAATTGTAAGCGTCTCACAGCAGCTACAGTACTCAATTCACTCTTCAGTTCTTCTGTTCCCGAATCTGGGAGGCTCGCATAGCGTGCTGTGACAGACCTAAACTTCCCTGAGCAGCAGCAGCTTTGACAAAAACATACTCCTCATCTTACATATTCGTCTGACCTACTAATGGCCAAGTTCTGTACTCCTGAAAGTATCAGAGTGAAACTTCAGGGATGACTTTTACACCCTAAACAGGCTTGGATACTTGGCTCTTTGCCCCCTTCCATTCGCAGTTCCCGCCTCAAGGTGCAAACACTCATCTTCTGTTTTGGTACTACAGTCCCATATGTTCCTGATTCAGATGTTTAACCTTTCCAGATGCCAGGGGAGTAAGGTGGATACAAAATATATGGGAAGAAAAACTAATTATATTCATTCAGCTTTGTCTAGGTCACTTTTATACTATGAGTTGTGAATATTCACGTTAACGGCCCCTTTTCCCAGCTGTCGAAAATCACTGTAGCTTAATCACTTGGATCAAGCTGCATTACAGCAGTTGGCTTTCATCAGGAAGCCACTGTATCCAGTTGCCAAAGAATGCAAAGATACTAAGGTTGTATTTCAGCCACCTATAGTAAAGAATATAACATAACCCTGGGATGGCCAAGCTGGAACTGAGCAAAGGCCCATTGCTGGGGAACCTGTTTCCAGCTATGGAAGAGGAGAAAGAACAGGACAAGCAGTGAATGCTGTCCTACTGGCCAGATGGAGTGGAAAAATCCCCTCCTTGCCCTCAGCTGGAAAATGGCACCATTGTAAAGAGCCGTAAAAACATACATGCACAAAACCAGTTTGAAGGTATGTTCTATAGCCTGTTCTGCTGAAGCTCAGTGAGTAAAGTTCATTGAGGAATGAATGAGTTTCATAAAGAAATAAATTTCTTGAAGAATCTTGGTGCATATCTGTAAGTTAGGAAAATTTGTGAGGAAGGAGGTGAGGAAGCTAGCTATTATAGCAGCATGTTTTTTCCCTGTATAACAGTCTTTTTTATTATTTAATCAGACAATATGCCTCGTTCCAAAACCAGAGTTTTTATGTCAGATTCTAATTTATTGATAATAGTTCAGAATGCACCATGCAGGAGACAAGGACAGCAGTCACCAATAGCTGTATCAAAGGCTGGGTTTTTTTTTTTAACTCCTCTTTTTATAGTGGTATCTCCAACACTGCTGCTTCTTTATTTACTGATAAAGATTTTTTGCTGAATAATTCTTTTCTCTACCTGATTAACTGTCAGGCCTATGCCTCCCTTGCTTGTCTGTGAAGTGCCCACTGATGAGAGGTTAGCCAGCCTGTGGATGATGCTGTCAAAACTATTTCTCCCATAATTTTAACATATTTTGCTTCAAGGGAAGTGCAGAAGTTCACTAAAAGCCACATTGTTTCTTTGATGCAGAGATTTCTGTGTAAATGAAGATGTTTAACAATACTGTGTGGCTGCAACACACACCTTCACCTAATGTACCAGCTCATGCCAAACAGTATTTGCGTGCTCAAAACTAAAACTCCAGCACTTAAACTAATCTGTGAGTGCTCCAGGTGATGCCACCAGTTAAAGTACATGGTTAGATGTTGAGTGTTTGCTGGTTTTCCTTCTTCTCACCTAGTAATTATGACTTTGATGCCCTTGGACAAATGCAGCAGTTGCCAAGATAGTACCCGCTTGTCTGGCTGTGGAAGATCCTTCCCTTTGGTACAGCTCTTGTGCCTCTAGTTGCTGCATACTATTAGGAATATAGTGCTTTTATTTTCATGTTGTTGGAGCAAAGTCTTCACCTTCAGAATTTCATTTCAATCTTTACACTGTCTTTACCTCCAGTTGAAAAAAAATCCAAACCCATCCCAAACCTACCACAAACTGTGTTTAAAATTAGAAGTACAGTTTAAAAACCTCCTGATCCACTTCCAAGTTACATTCTCTTATCACAGCATTTTCTTTCCATTTCCTGGAGCTGTCCTCACCATGGCAGATTAACCATAGTCCCTCAGGAACTGCCCGTGGACGTGGGCATCGCCCCAGCACAGACGGGTATTTCTGAGGCTCTTCAGACGCCACAGCTGAAGAAGCAGTGGGGATTACAAATGTTCTTTTAAAGACAAGTCTTTGTAGCATTCTTACAAGACACAAAAGGTTATATTTTAATTCCTCTGTTAAATTTAAAGATCGCGTTCCCGGTAGAGTTGCACAGCATATCTTATCAGACAATGAATATTTCATAAAAAGCAAAATTCTGGGGTTTTTTTCTTTTTCTTTTCTTTGTCTAAAACACCCAGCACTCAGTACACATGACACAAGTCATGGCTTTGAGACGCTTTCTGAATGTTTTTGTGCAGATTCTTTTGTGTTTAATGCAGTCACGCCAGTCTGTATTTGCCTTTTCCTTACAGATTCCTGAGCTTTCCCGATTGCCATTTTCATAAATGCTTCAGTTGAAGTGCTTATTTTGCAATTCAGACATACTCAACTCTCGTTTCGCTCAACAGGCTTTAAATCCCCTTAAACAGTATGTTCTTCCATAAGGTTGTCAATGTCAGCTGTAGGAAATTGTGCGGGCAAAACATGATTTCCTTTTCAAACCTGTCTTTTCTTCTTTTCATTTTAAGTGTGGTAAAGTGAAGCTACTTGGGGTTGTTTCCCCTAATTCCTTCTCAAACTTCAGTTATCATGCAAGTCCTGCTCAGTGTTTTGGTGTTTGTGCACAGCCTTCACTGCTTAATTATATTTATACACGCACAGAAAAAAAGGGGATCTGTTAAATCGTCATGCTAGAGATTATTAATGGCTTTTCTTTGGCACTTTGTAATTTCCTCCTTTTACTGGTTTAAGGTAATCAGTAATGACTCTCACTGGGAATAGGAACAATAGAGTTGATTTTCTTTTTTTGCAGCAGCTCTTAGGTTTGCTGCTGCAAATTTAACTGTTCCATACGGGCTACAAATTCTTCCCACTTTTCTTCCCTGTTTTAGAGTGCTCTGAACTGAAATGCACTTCACCCATCCATGGTTTTGCCCTCACATGATAACTTTTTCTGGAAACAAGCCCTAGCAATGGGAAGGCACTTGTGCTATTTTAATTCTTTTATAGCCACATCATTTCATACATCATACAACTTCAGAAGTTCATATTTACTTCCAGCTATTTACTTTAAGCGGTGTTACCTTTTCTTTCTTCCTTAAGTTCTTTACTATGAGGGTGGTAGATCACGGGCATCGGTTGCCCAGAGAGGTGGTGGAGGCCCCATCCTTGGAGATATTCAAAGTCAGGCTTGATGGGGCTCTGAGCAACATGATATAGTGAAGATGACCCTGCTTGCTGCAGGAGGTTGGACTAGATGACCTTTAAAGGTCCCTTCCAGCCCAATGCGTTATGTGATTCTATGCTATTTGCACTTTGCAAAGACACAGTTTGCTTCTTTGTTGTGTTGCTTTTCAGTTAACTTCAGTGTCGCTTTTTCTTCTGTCTTTACGAACAGTAGAACTCTCTCCTATTTCATTGCTGCAGTATTTTTTTTCTTCATGGTAACTTACACAGCTTCGAGTTTAGAGGCCATTATGGTAACTTCTTGAAACTGGTACTGGGTGACCGGGCTGTTAAAAATACTAGACTTCACAAAAATACTTCTATCTAAACAGTTTAACACGTTTTATTTTAACAGAGTTCAGAAGCTCACTAGGAACCTAGTTTTCTCTGCCTTCAGGTGAATTGTTTCATGTAGAGCCATGACTGAAAATACAAATGAGTCCATAATCTGGATGAAATGTCACAAGGTAGTCAGTATTACCGATGCTTGGGTGGACACCAAACTGTTACACTCAAATACACTCAATCCCTGTTGGGTCAGTTTATGTCCCCAGAGAATACGAGTACTAAAAATTTCAGTTTGCTCTGCAGTAATTTATGTTAAAATGCTGAGCAAGCAAAATGTGTCGGTTTAAAATTAACAGCATGTTCTCCTGGGCTTTCTTAGAGAGCTGTTCGTGAATCTGTTTAAAAAGCACAAAAAGAAAGAAGTGTGGCTTTCAAATCCACCTGGTGATGCATCCTCTGGGTGCTTTGCTCCAGAGTTTAGGTAGAAGCAGAAAGAATTCAGCAGAAAGAATTTCTGCAAAATACCAGGATGGGCGAAAGAGCAGCAATAGGAGAGAATTGAGATTCCCTCATCTGGAAAGGATGAAGGTATCCCAAAGGATGTGGGGATAATAGCCAGCGTCTGGAGATCTCCCGTGCTGAGGAAAGACAGCAAGTCTGACAGGCAGTGACTGCTGCTATGACAGCATCACTAAAGATGACAGAGGGCAAAGGCATATTGTGGATTTCCTTGGGCAGCTGCCATTATCACAAAATTTGGTGAGGTCAGTGCAAGTGTTAGGGACAGTCTTTCACAGTTCTGACTTCTAAAGTGTACAGTTCTTCACATATACAGGGTTTTCCTTTAATTATATTACAGACCTAGGAAAATGCAAACTAAAGGGTAATTATTTTTTGTAATTAAACAAGGCAGTTGGCTAAACTAGTTTCCCAAGGTCTCTCAGTGGAGAAATCATAGAATCATAGAATGGTCTGGGTTAGAAGGGACACCAAGGATCACAGAGTTCCAACCCCCTGCCACAGCCAGGGCCACCAACCTCCAGGCCTGGATCTACACAAGGTTGCCCAGGGCCTCATCCAACCTGGCCTTGAACACCTCCAGGAATGCCTCAGAGAGGCTTAGATCTTAAGTGGGCTGGAGCCTCTTAAAGAAAGATGACTCTCCTTCAGACTTTTTGGGTGGGATGAGTCTCTTCTCACTGGATATAGAAGGAACTTCCCTGACTAACCTAGGCAGTATGGACAAAGCTAAGGCCAGATGGACTAATCTCTTCTGGGAAGCAGCCTATAGCTAACAGAAAGATAAAATCGTTTTCAAAGAACACTGGGTGATGTGCTAATGAAGCTAGAAACAAATTCTTTGAGCCCAACTCAACATTGTTTTCTCTCAGGGATTATTCTTGAGACGAGTTATTGCAATCATTGTTTTGATGGAGGCAGAAAAAAAAGTGAAAAAAATTGCAGACAACTTAAAGCTGTGATTCCAATAGAAAAATAACCAAATTAAGAGTTTCAAGGCAAGAGAGAAGGATTAAAGATAATTATTTCCTTGTTAACTTGGATTTTAGATAAATTGATTGGTATTCTTGAACTTACTACCTCTGGGTAATAATGATGGCAGAGTGTGAGTAATAAAAAAACACAGCATGGCACTATTGCAGTCGAGAGGAGCAAAGGGGTAAAGGGCTGATCCGCTCAGCGCTCGCATGTGCAGCTTTTGGAAGGATTTCACTGATGACAGTAATTAGTTGGCCAGCTCTGCGACATCCTAAATTGAATCGCTGCTAGCCAGAGAGGGTGGCAACTTGAGGGATATTTGGTGCAAGTAGAAATACTGATTTGGGGTGCATAATATATATTTTGCCCCAAATTTTAAGTAATGTAACTTGTGAAGCAGACCCAACAGTATGTTTGAAATGATAAGGAAATGAAACAAATAATTTTTGTTAAAAGACCCTGAAGCTCTATAACTTTGGAGATATATATATATATATATATGAGTGTGTGTATATATATATATATATATATATATAAAACCCCATAACAGACAGGTGATCATGCCATTATTACCAAGAACAGAAACGCTATTGAGCAGAATACTATGCCTGTGCACAAATACACGTGTGCAGCCATTGGAAATGGGATGTAGGGATCCACAGGGCCAGATTTTAAAGATCTGCATGGGATGCCTGCCATAGATGGCTGCCCAGCTGTCATATGCCACACATTCTTATACCATACAGGCATGTGAAGGATAAGTAAGAAGCTATACAGTATCAGATCACACACTAAGCTGTGCCTGTTATAAAACTGTTTTTCAGACAGTCAATTCAAAGCCTCTGAAAATCTTTTCTACCTGAGCTACTTTATAATAACTTTCCCTTCCTCTATGATCTTGATCTACGCCACTCTTTCTTACATGACTTTCTTTCTCATGGCTGTTAACCTGGCAGGTGACAAGAGAAATAAGGATCGGATTTAGACTTCATTGACAATCTCAATACTTAGTTACAGAATCACTGAAAACTGCAGAATCATTGAAAGAATGCTGGATGTCACGTCAGCTCAAAAAAAACCTCCCTCTCCTTAATACTACTTTTGAGGAAGAAAAACCTTTTACGTGGTTGATGAACACACAGAAAATACACAGCATCTTCGATTTTAGCCTCTGTCACTTG
This sequence comes from Zapornia atra, assembly GCA_013400835.1. Lineage (NCBI taxonomy): Eukaryota > Metazoa > Chordata > Aves > Gruiformes > Rallidae > Zapornia > Zapornia atra. The sequence continues at coordinate 298,999 of VZTU01029229.1, forward strand.
TATGAACTACCCTGTTATGGCTCCATTAGAGACTTAAGTGGAAGCTGAAATAAATGGAATGAGACCAGTGATGACAAGAGCTCCTTGGGCACCCACAAAACATCCAGACAACAGCAGGAGTGACATGATCTAGTGTTGGACCTAGTAGGGCTGGCTAGATGGTTGGACTCAATAATCTTGAAGGTCTTTTCCAACCAAAACCATTCTATGATTCCATTAATATTTTAAAAATTCAATATTAACCATAGCTCATTGTGAAGAAGCCTTTAAAGTTATAATATCATTTACCTATAAAGCAAAAATTGCTATTCATTTTAACCTGAGAATTCATCTTCTTTTAGAAGCTTTATTATCTATTGAACAGAAGTAATTTTTTCGCTTGGTTTCAGGGTTGAAGATGGTTTCAGAGATACCATAGTTAATATTTCCTAAGCCAGGTGCTCCAAGTTAAACGCTGAAATAGAAATATCCTGATCTGACACACTGCTGAATTATATGAATGATCACTTCTCTTAAATTTCACTTTAATTATATTTTAAGCATGGAGTTAAAAACCTGGCATTAGTCACCTGTTCTGGAAAGTCTGTTATTAGGCATCTTGAAGTACTTTCTAATGACTTTCTAAATCCCTTTGTGGTTTGCAAGGGAAACCTGTGAGACTAAACCAAGTAATAATAATAATAATCATAATTTTAACACCTCTAACATCTTTCATATTTGCTGTCAAATGGTTTATAGAGAAGAGTTCAGAACTGCACAAAAAATTCAGACTTTACAAACTTGGAACAGTTGTAATTGTCAGCTTTAATTGTTTCTTCAGTGCTCTTTGGTGCCCAGATACACAAAGAAGAAAGAACTATGTGAAGAGTCAGTGATGTTACTTTAGCTTGGTTTCAATGCTTATGCCTCCTAGACAGGAATTGTTCCTTTTCTTGGAGAGAATCAGTCTCAAAGGTTTTGTTCCTGTGGGGGTTTTTGTTTCCTTTATCTCCCTAGTAAATCCAGATCCTTATGTTGGTCAACATTGGTCCTCCAGAACGGATGTTGTCCAACTCATCAGCTGCCTTTACAAATCTTGCTGCTCGGCATTTCAGGGTATCTTTCTGCGGTGATAAACTACATGCTGCAGATTAGGGCAGGTCCTCCCGTGTGGATATGGGGGGTCCATCCCCACCAGAACTTCATAAACCTTGTTAAAATCTTTCTGTCTGTCTGTGTTAACAGTGGCATGTATCAAGTCTCCATCTATGTGTACACAACACTTAAGCACATTTCAGAGTCTTCATGCCGTGCCCGCGCCTTCCTTCTGCTTTGTGCCAAGCATGGACAGCACATGGAGGGGATGACTGAGGCTGATTGCCAAGAGCTGCTTCTCTCAGTTTGCTTTTGCACGAGCCTGGGCACCAACAACATCAAACTGGTCCTGCAGGGTAGTCCTCAGGGGGGATTTTGCAGGCTGTGTGCAGACCGGCAGACATGGGCATGTGGCAACGGGGACTGAGTGGGAAAGACACAGGGGACAGTGGAACCTGATACTCTGACTTGTCATTCTGTGATTTCATTTGTGTACTGAGTCCTGAGTTTGTGTGGAGCTGGGAGCTTCAGTGGTGGCTGTAGAGCTTTTGGTGGGTGTGTGTGCACGTGCAATAATTTTTGATACTGTTCTTTAAACCCTGTTGTGTTGCATATGTGTATGTATGTGTGCTAGTGCAAAATTTAGGGTGGAGATCCCCACCACCCAAACTGTTCAAGCAGCCTTTGATAGAAATCCTCGAAGCTAGGTGGGTTCTAGTATAACACACAGGTAGTCTAGCTTGTGTCCAAGAGTAACACATCTGCATTACTTTTCCCTGCAATTATATGTCCTGCAGCTCTGCTAGATGCTCTGAAACATGCAGCTATGTTAAAAATTCTTCCTTTATGAAGGAAGACAACTCAGTGTAAGGTATCTTCTTAATGATGGGTTGCTAGTAATCCTTCTCAGCTGTTTGTAAGCCTAAGTATTTACTACCAGAAGAGACTTCACATTCTTATCGGTCTGGGGTTGGATTCAGCAAAAATGTAAAATTATGTAGTCTGTGGTTACAAAATTCAATAGCAACAAGCAGGTGATGGTGTTGTGAGAGTGACCACCAGAGTTCTGACTGCTTGGAAGAAAATGCCAAGTATCTTGAGCACAGCAAGTACCTTACACTAACTTGTTTGTGTGTTCCCCATAAATATTTTATTTCAATAAAAATACACAAAATTGCATCATCTGTGTTTTATAAGTGACTAGATGGGATGAGGTTAAAGCCCTGGGAATGAAACAAAGTGACTGTACCATCAGTTCTGAGCTAAAGGAACTGTGGTCCCGCCTGTGGTTAGGGGCAGGTCTGGCTGGAGCCTGGCCTTCACCTCCAAGCTGTTTTCAAAGCAATTAGAAGTGCAGTCATCTTGTTTTTTGTTTAAATCCTTTCATAATGGAAATTTATGGGGTTCTACTAAATGGACTTTTTCACAAATCCATCTGGTTTCCATGGCAGTTTTCATCTGAGAAATGGAACATCTCACTTCAGAATCACGGGAATTCAGAACAAGTCCATATTATTTCCATTTGAAAGTACTTTTGTGGTATCTTACGATTTTTTGGGGGCATGTCACCTCCACACTTTCCACTCCTTGGATAGTGGTCACTTTTCCCGGATTATCACCCAGACAGGAGCTCATATGATACCTCAGGGTAGAGTAGAAGTGTAGGAGTGCAACAAGAGTGTTTTCCAAATGAGAATATTTTCAGTTGAGGGCCAAAAAATACAAGCGTTTTAGGAGCAGCAAGGGAGAGAACCCTGTTCTAGTTTCTTCTGAAAAAGGGGTAGAAGTTACCACCATCATGAAACAAGTCAAGTTTATGCTGTTTAAGTTGCATTTCTTTTCCTGACATGCCACGTTTGGAGATCTTTCTGTGGTGTTTCAAAATAAGCCTATAGGTGTCTAGAGAGGCATGGGAAAATCTGAAAATGCTGAGAAGGTAAATGGTATTACAAGTCTTGGGCTTGACTATAAGGTTAAAAAAAAAAAAAGGGAAAAAAAGGCATAATTTAGAGATAAAATAAACAATTGATGCATTTATTTATATGCCTATATACTCCCTTCCATGTAAACAAGAGGAAATAAAGGACGTGGCTTTGTTGATGCTACTCGGAGTGAAAACTGCTGGTAGTGCCTTTCTGCACTGGAGGTTGTGTAACATTCACTCCACCAGGATGTTATGCTGGAAGCCCAGATTTGGGTGGCTTAAAGCCAATGTGCCTGCCAATGTGCCTACCAATACGTCAAATATTATTATTATGAGTTGTAGTATCTCTTTGAAGATGCCAAGACGCCCAGTAGGAAAGGCTTAGGCACAGGGAAGCTTTAGGCAGCTCAAATCTGCATCTGAAAGCAGTAACAGAATGGTTGATATTTCTCTTCTGTGTGAATAAAGGTCCAGATGTGATACTTTGCTGTCTGTTAAGATGGGGCTTACAATAAGAGACTAATAAAAAACATCTACTAGGAAAGTCAGTGTTTAGTACTAGTGGAATTGGTCTGGCTCCTATAATAGCACTTTAACTTCTGTGAAGAAATTAAAGAAGAGCATTGCAGTGTCACTTAGGGAGACCTCCCGTTATGGTCTGCCAGAAATCCCTAGTCTTCTACTTAAGAGAGCTCTTGCCTTTGAAGTATCTCGATAGATTTCTGACTTAGCTGAGGGTGACTGAATAAATAGCACAACGTGTTACTCAGCTCATCTTACCACAGCCAAGGGAAAGCGTATTGTGTCCTTTTATCCGGAAAACAATGAGGTGAGCTGAACAGTTGATACTGAGATCTTACCAGGAGCCATTGAGTCACAAGTGGCTCATAAAGTTGTCCCAGTACAGGCTTTTTTTAACCATTAATACTAATGCAAGTGAAAAGAATGCCTGCTGATCTCTGTTTGCACTTACCCTGCATTCTCTCCTGAGTCTCTTTACATTGTTTCTAAGTTTGAAAAATCAGTCATGACTACATTGCTTGTATCAGCACAGTAAATGAAATGACAGTTAATGAGCAATCTGCTTTCTAGCACATAAACTGATTTATGTGCTGCAGTTGGTAATGTATTAAAATTCTGTCCGTGAGATTAAAAGTATAATGCCTGGAAAACCAAATGTGAGCTCAAAGGAATCTATAAAACTCTCAAATAATTAATG
>VZTU01029229.1:311133-325442 GCA_013400835.1 Zapornia atra
TTCCCTTCCCTTCCCTTCCCTTCCCTTCCCTTCCCTTCCTTTTTTTTCCCTTTAATTTAGTTTAAGTTCCAATTTGAGAGAATTTTGCCTCCAAAGTTCAATTTTTTTCTGAGGATGGAGAGCATTTTTCTGGCTTGGCAAACCGCTCCATCCTGGCACTCTACACATCTGTAATATGGATGGGGCAGAGCTCAGCAGTTCCTGCTCTCTCCAATCCCCTGGGAAAGAGTGCAGATTGCACTGGGTGATAATGGAGAGCCCTTCTGACCAAGGCTTTGTAATTTATACCCAGAGCGATCTCTGGATGGACACCTAGTCTCAGGATATATGTCTGATGTACAGAATCTCTGTGCCTCAGTCCCCTCCCAGCCACAGACTCATCTCATCTCTCTTCTGCTCTGTTCTCTTTGCCTCCTATTTAAAAATCTCTGCTTCAATTTCTTCTCATTTTTCCTGCTTTGGCACAGCCCTTTATCATATGTTTGTGATTCACCGGCTGTCTTAAGGCTTAACTTTACCCTGCTCTGTCTATTGATTCTTGTGTTAAGATGTATCCCAGCAGACCACATCTGTTTCCAAAGGGCTTCCTTCAATGCAAGCCCGAATCTCTTGCGAACACATCAACTTGGGAGCCAGTTATTCAAAACAGTGCTGCTCAGGCAGAAGGACAGACCAGCTGAACTCTCCACTCCAGCCCCAGGTCTGTGGCCCCACTGTGCGACTGGCTTTTCTCCCTGACATAGAGAATGACATCAGTCTCGTTTCTGAAGATCTCACCTCAAAAGCTAATTAATTCAACTGGAATGCTATAGATGACACTCAACATCTCTCCTCCCTGTGCAGATTGCTCCTTTTTTATTATAATACCTCTCCAACACTGAGTGAGTTTCCTGGGCGCTTTGGCTGCTAACCACTATAGCTGTTTAATTGCACAGTTTCACTGCTCTATTGCTTGTTGAACCAAAATTTGGCTCAGCCCTCTGTATAAACAAATGATGTAGAGCCGTTCACAACCCCTGTGAGCTCCCAGCCTTATACCTAGGTACTCTTGCCAGTGATGAAGGATGAGCAAAGCCAGGGCAACAGGCAGGAGCATGGGCTGTCTTTAATGAGTCACAGGTTGTTGCACCCACGACACAGTGAAAAATTAATAGCTCTTAAAATAAATATTATTTTGCCATAAAGATGACTTTGAAATTGCATAGCAACTGAGCCTGTGCCCTGTGCTCAATCATATGATCCACATAGCACATGCTGGAGGGCAGATTTACTCCCAGGAGCTTAGCAGATGCAAACGCCGTGAAAAGATGTTATTGTCTTCAGCCCTCCTCCAGAATTATTCTGGTCTTAAATCTGTAGCTGAGGCTCAGCTGGCGTCCTACTGATTGGCATCTGTCGCACATGTTGACACAACATGTCTCACAAGTGTTATTAGTCATTGTTTTTCCGGCATGGACTTTCTTCTACTGTGGGCCACAAGTCTGGCTTCAACACAGGAACTAGTGTAGCTTATTTTTTGCCATTTACAGCATGGAGAACATAAAAGGTAATAAGGAGAAGAGAGCAGCAGGAGAATAAGGACTCAAATCAGGTTTCATGGCAGCTGTTAATGACTGCGCTCCCTGCTTCGTCTAGATCCTGTTCAGTTCCCTGTCTTCTGTGGCTGTTGCTCCTTAGTGCAGTGGTGCTGCATCTCATTTGGCCACCCCAACTGATGCTCATTCACAGAATCACTAGGCTGGAAAAGACTTCTGAGTCCAACCGTACAAACCATATCCCTGAGCACCTCATCTACCCCTTTTAAATACATCCAGGGTCGGTGACTCAACCCCCTCCCTGGGCAGCCTGTTCCAGTGCCCAATAACCCTTTCGGTGAAGAACTTTTTCCTAATGTCTGATCTAAACCTACCCTGGCACAGCTTGAACCCATTCCCCCTTGTCCTATCACCTGTCACTTGCGTCAAGAGACCAACACCCAGCTCTCTACAACCTCCTGTTAGGTAATTGTAGGTGGTGATAAGGTCTCCCCTCAGCCTCCCTCTTTGCCAGGCTAAACAACCCCAATTCCCTCAGCCGCTCCTCATAAGGTTTGCCCTCCAGCCCCTTCACCAGCCTGGTTGCCCTTCACCGGGCACACGCCAGGCCCTTGATGTCTTTCTTGTAGGTTCTCACAAGTGCAGGAATTATTTTGGAGAGCAGATGTATGGTTTGATTCTCTTTCTGAGAGACAAGTCAGGTTTTTCTCATCACCAAGATGTCATTTCTGCTCAACTACCTAAATCCTCTGAATTTTCCTTCACCTTTTCAAAACCCACAGACTTTTGATTTTTATGGATTAACATTTGGTGGATTACATTCTCCTGGCATGACACAATGTTATAATCAAATCAATTTTTGGAGTAGTAACTGCACGATGAAAACATTTATCCTTTCAGCTGTGGTAAGGCTGTGGGACAGAGAGAGCAGAGGTACCTACCCTCCTGGCCTTCTACAACACCAGGAGCATGGTAACACTCCTTCCCTTTGCAACAGGGTTGACTGATGTGTTTTCTCACCTGAGAGCAGGTTTACAAGTGTTGTCCAGCCCCATGAAGCCGGCACACCACTTACATCCAGAAATGTGGTAAATCACATCATTTGTGAACTGACTCTGGGGAAACAAGCCATTCCCAGGGGGGTTGTGCTGGCTGCCTGCATAGATGCTTTGTTAGGCTGTTCTCTTGGGATGTGTTTGCTTATCAGGAAGGAACAAGGAAATTGGTGTGAGAAGGGAGGGTTTTATATTCTACAGTGGCAAGGGTTTTAATCAGCTGCAAATTCCTTTTTGGGGTTTTTTTGGTTTTTAGCCAATTCTGAACTTTTAGCCAATTCCTGCTCTTTAAAAATCTGCATGTGATTTATGCAGTCAACCTGCAGTTCATGTAACTGAGCTAGATGAGTGCTCAGCTAACATCAGCAGAGGGAAGCTACCCCACGCCGTAGGGAGCAGCTGACTAGTCCAGGTCCAAAAGACACCTCTTCTACTGCAAACAGTGGGTGCATCGCAGCAGCAAGGTGTAAGAACGGGATGGAGGTACGTGCTATTTTGGCAGCCAGGGCAATTGTCGAGGCAGAGGAGCCCTAAGACAAGGATCTTTCACTGACTCACCTGCCTCCGTGACACTGCAGAAACATAGGCAAGTGATGATGGTGGGCAGGAGGTGGGCCTGTTAGCTCTACTGTCAGGATTATAATAAAACTTTAACTAAGTCAGGAGAAGCAATTTAGAAGCAAAAGGCATTAGAACTCATTACTAACTCCCCAAGGAGTCCAGCTCCCAATCCAGCTATCTCCTCTGAAAACTTCCAGAGCCTTCTGAACAGCAGTGGTAACTGGAAAGCAGTTGAAGATGCTGTCAGGAAGTTTTATTGTTTTCCCATGGACACACAAAAGATTTTCATTGCTGCCTTGCATTTGGACTAGCAGGAGCTATTCACACTGGGCTCGGCTCTGGCATGATAGGATCCTGCTTAGATGGGGTATGGGATTTAGAGGAAACCTTTCTAACCAGTCTGATATTATAGCATGGTAACTTTGTTAGTAGTATAAATTAAGGAATTGCAGGGGAGAGACTGCTATGGCTTGAATATATCACAGAATCACTGAATCACTGAAGGGTAGGGTATGACAGGGACCTCTGGAGATCACCTAGTCCAACTCTGCCAGAGCAGGATTACCTCAAGCAGGCTGCGCAGGACAGCATCCAGGGGGGTTTTGAATGTCTCCACAGATGGGAGACTCCACAATCTCTCTGGGCAGCCTGTCCCAGGGCTCTGCCAACCTCACAGTAAAGAACTTTCTCCTCATGTTTAGGTGGAACTGCCTATATTCAAGTTTGTGCCCATTGCCTGTTGTCCTGTCACTGGGCACCACTGACAAAAGACTGACCCCATCCTCCTGACCCCTACCCCTCAAGTAATTATCAGCATTGATAAGATTCCTCCCTAGTCTTCTTTAGGCTAAAAAGTCAAGTCCCTCAGCCTCTCTTCATAAGACAGATGTTCTAGTCCCCTTATCATTGTTGTAGCCCTTTTTTTGTACCCTCTCCAATAGTTCCTGATCCTTCTTGACCCAGGGAGCCCAGAACGGCACACGATATTCCTGATGAGGCCTCACCTGGGCCGAATATATATCTGCCTTTTGATCACAACCAGTATGGTACAAACTGTGTCCAGTTCTGGGCTCCTCACCACAAGAAGGACATTGAAGTCCTTGAGTGAGTCCAGAGAAGGGCAACCAGGCTGGTGAAGGGGCTGGAGGGAAAATCATATGAGGAGCAGCTGAGGGAGCTGGGAATGTTTAGCCTGCAGAAGAGGAGGCTGAGGGGAGACCTTATCACTGCCTACAATTACCTGACAGGAGGTTGTAGAGAGCTGGGCAATGATGTCTTCAGCCAAGTGACAGGAGATAGGACAGGGGGAAATGGCACAAAGCTGCACCAGGGCAGGGTCAGATTAGATGTTAGGAAAAAGTTCTTCACCAAAAGGGTTATTGGTCACTGGAACAGGCTGCCCAGCGAGGTGGTTGAGTCACCTTCCCTGGATGTGTTTAAAAGATGGGTAGATGAGGTGCTCAGGGATATGGTTTAGCACAGGACAGGAACGGTTGGACTTGAGGATCTTAAAGGTCTTTTCCAAAGTTGGGATTCTGGGATTCTGTGATTAATTCAAACAATGGCAAAATCACCCCGCACGCTATATACCTGTCTATGCAGCAACAGCGTACTGAACAATACTGAGTGGCAGCACCAGAGTTTAAAATTGCTTACACACAAGGAAAATCTGTTAACTACCTATGAAATGTTCCAACAACATTGCATTACGGGTACTGAATAGAGTTACAATGTGGATGGCTTCTGGCGAGGAGGGTGAAATGAAAATTAATACGGATAGAAAACAAAGCGGAAGAAAAATCTTATGAAGGTTGCAGAAGGTCATGGCTGGCAGATGTTATGTCATATGCTTTCTGTGCATGTGTGCATACTGGTTTTTTATTTAGTTGAATGGAATGAAGACGACTCTTGGCAGAAAAGGACCCCAGGGTGCTGATGCTTTGTACTGGTCAAGACAAGGAACCAAAAACTTGGAGACAAGTGTGGAAGAGGTTTTTGGGGAAGGGTTGTGTAATTTTCTTCGCTGTTTTTCAGATACAGAGAGCACTTGTCCATGGTAGGGAGCCTAAGAAGATCTCCTTAATGCACGTAGTGTTTATCTTTTCTGTGAGTTTTGTTTCAGGAGTGGGACATGGATCCATCTCTCTCAGCTTCTGATGCAGCTCTGTGTGGGATCTGTAGGTTTGTAGTCCTTGTCTTCAGTGTGGGGCAGACATGAATGAGAGCAGCACAGGGACCTGTAATATGTGTAAGATCAGGCCATACTGTGTGCTTGTCTGGTGGCGTTTTGTTTGGGTTTCAGGTAATAGGCAGAGACCAGTGAGTCTGTCAGTATTTTTTTTGCTAGAAAGCTCTTTTTAATCCATTCCTGACACATCTTGTTCCTAGAACTTGCATGCTCCCCTTGCAAGGTAATGCTTTCTGTTGGCTGTGTGTGAGGGGAGGAGGGTACACGGGAGGTAGGATTACCATATAAGACACAAAAGGAAAAAGGTTGTAAAATTTTGAAGATATTGTAGGGGATTGCATTTGAATTATGTTTAGTTGGATCCCAGAAAATAAGAAGGGTGAAAGAGAACTTTAAGACTGGACAATTGTGGTCGATTCTTTGATAATTACTCAATTTCAGTAAAGAAGAAACATAATGATCCAGCAGCCATTTTCTTTACGCAAACAATATTTCCATTTATTTCAGAAACTAAAGATCCAGATTTTTTTTCCCTAAGTTTCATGAAGGTATTTTTAAGTCTTTTAATGAAGGTTTCCATTAGACTTGATCATTTATTATTTTGCTAATTCTACAAGATGCTCACAAGATGCATTTCTTTGAGACCTAATCTGAGCACCAGTCTATTATTTTTACCTCAGTTCCTAGATCACGAGAACTTTTTCATACTGTTTTTCCAGTCTGTGTGAATTCAAAAAATAATCTGGGCAATGAAGGCGTTAGGTGATACTCTGCTCAGAGGCTCAAAAAATGCCTTGATTTTCTTCTGCATTGCTGTACATTTCTTTGCCTTTCTTGATGTGCCCAATGAACTGAAGGAATTAAAGTTAGGAAGATCAGAAATGGGCTTGCAGAATTCCATCAATAATTTACAGTAAATATCTTGACGTAAAGTAAGCAGACTCAGAGTTTATTTTCTTACCATATTGCAACTTACAATATGAAATACTTTTCCATACTGGCTTTCAAACATCATGATATAACCAGGCTCTTAACAGAGCATGAGCTGATCTTTGTCTATAAAATATTATGTTCCATGTTGTGTTTTCCTAACTTACTTTATTGTGTGTGGAGCACTATGTCTTTAGTAATTTGTGCTTGAAACCTTTGTCTTCAGTTGATTTTTCTCATTGTTTCTGGGCTCTCTGTTGGACCTGTCAAGAAGCAGTGCTGTGCGATATGTGGGAAGTGTGTGGCCAAAATCCTTATTTAGATGAGCAAGCAAATACTTTTTGTCAGAGGCACATTGTTTATATTGGGCCTCTCGTCTGTTCTGAATGCTAGTAGCATTTGTGCACATTTGTGAAATTTTGGATGGCAACTCAAAAGAGGAGTTTAAGAGGCATTGTCTTTTCTAAGCAATTTTGGGGAGTGTAAGTGATCCTCAGGAGACATTTCAAGAAAAAAAATAACGGTCCTAAAACTATTATATTGTATTTTTAATGTCACATGTATCATACTAAAAGAAAATGGCATCATAAATTAGTAAATAACAGCTGCATTACTAGAATAAACGAGCTCTGATGTTCACTGCCACCCCTAAAAGAAGTTCTTGAGTTTGCAACTGTATTATGTGGGCACATTTCTAAAGACAAAGATAAGAGCAAAGGAGATGTTATCTCCATATTTGTCCTTTGTGTTTCAGTATGTGCTCTGTGTCATAATGCAACTCCCCTTGATATCTCAACATCCTACACTACTAATAGAAGAAGAACCTCTAAGAAAAAAAACCCCGTATGTTGGAAAAGGAAAGGGATATCTATCATAAAAAGAAAGAAGGCAGCTGAAATTTCATAACAGATCTTCCAAAATCCAATATTCTTTCAGCAATGTAGTGCCCAGTTATGATGGAAGATCATGAAGTTGAGCATCATTACTATAGTCCAGCAGGACATGTTTTGGGAAAGGTGCTATTTTGAGAAATGTTTGAAAGCAGTGGAGGGAGAAATCAAATAAACGGTTGTTTCACGATTAAACACGCGCTCCTGAATTATGCAACTCATCTGCAGCAGCAACACAACATGTTGCCTTTGGAGAAAGAGTAGAGAGCTAAATGCAAATAAAATAATTGGAAGAAAAATAGATGGACCTTGATTGTGGAAGTTTAATGGAATAAATTTAACAGTGTGGAAGAGAAAAATAAATCTGAAAAATTAAAACTCGTTAAAAAGCAAAATTATGTATTATAAAAATGCCCCACAAGCCAACAACCTAGAAAAGTTTCTAGAGATGGTAATGACAATTTGTTTAAAAACAGGAACGCTGCATTGAACTGTTTTTTCCTATCATGCTTAATAAAAAGACTCAACAGTAGAACACGGTGTTCCTTTTCCATGTGTGAAAAGAGAGAAGGAAATTACCATCCAAATAGAATCAATAAGAAACAAAAGAACAGTAAAAGGTTAAAACCAAGCAAAGTTTATCATTACAAATGTAAGAATAGAGACCAATTAGGGGATGAGGTTGGGGTTTTGGGGTTTTTTTTAGAACAGGAAGAAACCTCTTGGAAAGATGGAGAAATTTCTCCATGCCCCAGCTAAAATCTTGGATACTAAATTTTGGAAAACATGCAGTATCTTCAATTGCAATTACCTCAATAATAAGTAAGAAAGAGATAAACTCAGTGGTACAAAGGGCAAAGTAACTTCATAAGTGAAGATGCCAATTAGAGACTACATTTTGTTTAATTGAAAAGAATTATTCACCAAATAGAGGTTTCACTGAATGGAACAGTTTTGTGTAAGTAGTAGCAGAATGACTGGATGGTGACATTGGGAATATGATAATCTCTGGATCATGTACAAAATCAACACGTTATTTATATGTATAGGGAAAAATTGAAGTGCCTGGACATGAGAGATAGAAGAAAGCAAACAGTGAGGTGATTTTAGGTTATGCAATATTCACCCCCACAAGCGAAACATTCAATGTATCAGTGAACAGATTAAAAACAAATGTTGGGAAGCATTCAAATATGATGAAGGAGCAGAAAAGAGCTGAAGAATACTGCAAAGCGTGAAAGATCACAGAATCACAGAATTGTAGGGGTTGGAAGGGACCTTAAGAGATCACTGAGTCCAACCCTCAAGATTACATTGGCAAGAAGGGCGATACGGACTGTGTGGCAGTCGTTCCACATATGCTTTAAATGAAAAAATGGCTTACTGATTCCCTAAATATATTTATTTGGTTTAGTTTCAAATGTGGCAGAATGAAGGAGCGGGAGCATCTAATTTAGAGTCTCAGCTGCACACCAAACAGCAACAGAAATTGACGTCTCAGATGGGACCCATCTAGCAAGAACCAACTTGGTGCGCAGAAGATAGCTGTTGAAAACAGTACCTTTCAACTGAATAATAGTCCACTCAATTAATGATTTAGGATAATCAGTTCTAAAACTAACAATTGCTTTTGCCAGGAGCTCATTTAGAAAATGTGGTCATTTATGTTCGTCTTCTGCTCACTGTGCAACCTGGTCAAAGGATTTTCTGAAAGGTGGATGTTGGACAGGGAATGTGGAAGAGCCTCCGGGCTTTCCTTAGGGAATATTGTAATGGCAGCAAAGGCCGAAGAGCAGCAAAGAAAATTAGTGGGTTTCTTTCCAGGCTAATTTAAAGTTAGTAGATAAAAAATGTTATTAAATAATGCTGTAGCTCATATTTAGTGTAAAAAAGGAATTTATTTTTTTTTGTCCTTAATTCACACATTTCTGAGAACATACACGGAAAAAAATGCCCATAACAGGAAAGACCAAAGATCTCTCTCTAGGCTAATATCCTGTCTTTGGTAGTGATAACTGCATGTACAGGAGTGAATAGTCAGAGCAATTTCTATAGTTTTAAACAGCATTTTATAGAGCAAGTTTAATTGAGCTAATAGAGTTAGATATGGTTGTGTTCTGCTGATTCTGCTGCACCCATGAGTGGGTACGATTGTATTGGGATATCTTAGCAATCCTCCCTAACTACCTGAAAGGAGATTGTAGAGAGGTGGGTTTCGGTCTCTTTGCTCAAGTGACAGGTGATAGGACAAGGGAGATGGCCTCAAGCAGCGGCAGGGCAGGGTCAGATTAGATGTTAGGAAAAAGTTCTTCACTGAAAGCGTTATCAGGCAGTGGAACAGGCTGCCCAGGGAGAGGGTTGAGTCAGTGCCCCTGGGTGTATTTAAAAGACTTGTAGATGAGGTGCTTAGGGATATGGTTTAGTAGGGGACGGATATGGTTGGACTTGATGATCTCAAAGGTGTTTTCCAACCCAGTGATTCTGTGATCACATCTCTCATCATACAAATACAAACTTTAGGCAATGCAAAGACTGCATTAAATGGTTGGTCCCTGACGGATTCGGGTTGCAGCATTGTACTCTGTCAGTTAATTATCCCACCTTACTCACTTCTGTCACTCTTTAGAGTAGATATTCTGTAAATAGCAGAAGTGTTCCTGGGATTCACTTGTAGTGTAGCAGCCGTTCCTCCACCTTCTCACCACGCCAAATTCTGATGCAATAGGAGCTGTATGTTCTGAAACTGAGACTAATGGACTGACTGTACTTAAAACTCCTTTATTTTAATGATCCTCTTTGTTACTGAGGTAGCTGTAGGAAGCTCACTAAAGCAGGCAGGAATATTTCTGCAGTGTTGAACAGCTCATGGGCTGTCTCAGTCCCACCCAGTGTTTCATCTGGCAGGTGCCTGCAGCTTCTCTTTGTGCCATCTGCATGCTCAGGCTGCTCAGAACCAAAACGAATATATTCTTCTCATCAGTTTTACTCAGGATGCACTTCAAAGGAAAACATGATTTCACAATGGCAATGTGATGTTAAACCAGGTTGCAGATTCCCCTTCTTTACTGTCTTCAGCCACTACTATCCATTCCTCCCCCCCCCCCACACACACAATAGTTTATTACCCTGTCTGATTACTGATCCATCAGACTAGTGAAAAGAACACAGTTCAGAAGCAACAACAACAAAAAAGGGGGGAGTGGGTGGGGAAAGGCTTATGTAACCCAAAATATTTCACAAAATTAGTTTAGTGCAGAAACAGTTGAGTCAGCATCACTGAAGGAGTAATAACATGTGAGAGGATGGAGAAAGGAAAGGCAGAAAGTTCCCATGCAGCTGTAAAGAAACTCTGAGGAGGAATTGTACTGGATATTATTGCTGGAGAAATGAGCTCAGGAAGCCTGAAGGCCTAAAGCCTGGAAACACTCTCCTGAGATGCTGTATTGCATTGTCAGGAATTGGAAAAGCTCAGGGACTTGTAAAACAGAAAGGGCATCCCATGTAACCCATCCTTCTACCACTGAAATTTAGTCTTGAATGTTTTATTTACTCTGTGTTTCTGCTTTGAGGATAGCAGAGTTCCAGGGAGACACGTTTCTGTCTAATTCCTTTTAGAAATTTTACTAAACAAACTATCCCACAAGATTATTTACCCTATGTTTCCTTCATATTATTTAGACAAGCTTGATCTACTTTTGCAGTCCATTTTCAAATCAGGTTGCAATGACAGCTATTATGACCATGCTTGGATAACAAGCACAGAAACAGTCTACATTATCTAGCAGCCCTTCTAGTTCACTCTGGTAGCTCACATTCATACAATCACAGACTGGTTTGGGTTGGAAAGGACATTAAAAATCATCTAATTCAATCCCCCTGCCATGGGCCTCCAGCAGCCATGGGTGCCCAAAGCCACAACTCACTCCAACAACTCCATGTCCTTCTTTTCCTGAGGACCCCAGAGCTGGACACAGCACTGCAGGTGGGGTCTCACCAGCGCAGAGCAGAGGGGCAGAATCCCCTCCCTTGACCTGCTGGTCACACTGGTTGCAGCCCAGGACAGGGTTGGTTTTCTGGGCTGCCAGTACACACTAACTGCTCATGTTGAGCTTGTCATCCACCAAAACTCCCAAGTCCTTCTCCTCAGTGCTGCTCTCAATCTATTGCCCATTTCCAATGTCATAACATCTTTGTGCCCCAGACTGCATTACATATCTCATCCTGCCAGAGCAGAGCTTGGAATTCAATATTGCAGCTCAATATGCTGTTCACCAAAATTGCTGGTCAGTTTAAACACTGTCAGCCTGTATTCCTTGTACTGAGCAAGTGAGTTCAACATGTCTTCTGTTTGATCCTTGTGCTCATGACAGTAGCAGAACTGCAGAGAAGATCCTGTCCCCGTGTGGTGCATCCTGAGGTAGGAAGCATGAATTCTGAGCTGTTCAGTAGTGATTTCTCAGGTAGACCCCTTGATCCAGGGTGGAGTCATGGTGGTAAATCACAGCTTGTACTGGTTAGCTTTAATAAGAGCTATCTGTCCTGGGGAATTAGGAAGGTGCTTGCAAGAGTTGCGAGATATCCATTACAGGAACTCTTTCCAAATGTTATGATACCTGGAGTACTTTGCATTATTTAAGTTGATTTTTAAAAAAACCACAATTGAACCCTTTTCATCCCTCTTCCACAGCCCTTTTTTATGACAGAAGTGATCTTATCTAAAACAAGGACAAGTACAGCGTCCCGTACCTCGGGACTAATAATGCCAGGCATCAGTACAGGTTAAGGTTTGATCTGCTGGGAAGCAGCACTGCAGAGAAGGACCTGGGAGGTCTGGTGGACATCAAGCTCTCCATGAGCCAGCAATGTGCCCTCAAGGCCAAGAAGGCCAATGGTGACTGGGAGTGCATTAAGAAGAACGTGGCCAGCAGGTTGAGGGAGGTTCTCCTCCTCTACTCTGCTCTGGTGAGGCCACATCTGGAATATTGTGTCCAGTTCTGAGCTCCACAGTTCAAGACAGACAGGGAACTACTGGAAAGAGTCCAGAGGAGGGCTACGGGGATGATGAGGGGACAGGAACATCTCTCATATAGGGAAAGGCTGAGAGAGCTGGGGCTGTTTAGCCTGGGCAAGAGAAGACCAAGAGGGTGTCTTAGGGACCCTTATAAATATCTAAAAGCTGGATGCCTAGAAGATGAGGCTAGGCTCTTCTCAGTGGTGTCCAATGACAGGACAAGAGGCAGTGGGCACAAACACAGGAAGTTCTGTCTGATCATGAAGAAAAACTTCTTGACTCAGGATGACAGAGCCGTGGGACAGGCTGCCCAGAGAGGTTGTGAAGTCTTCTCTGGAGACATTCAAAATGTGCCTGGACACAGTCCTGTGCAGCCTGCTCCAGATGATCCTGCTTTAGCAGGAGGTTGGACTAGATGATCTCCAGACATCTCTTTCAACCCCTACCCTTCTGTGAATCTATGGTATAGCTTAAAATATATTGGCATAAGCATAATGAATCCCACTGGTTTCAGTATCTTTGACTGCAGTTGCCCAGTCCTTCAGAGGGTAGGGGTGCAGTATCATAGAATCACAGAATGGTTTGGATTAGAAGGGGCTATTAAAGGTCATGTAGTCCAATCCCCCTCTGCAATGAGCATGGACATTTTTAACTAATGGACCAACTGACCGGCTGTCAGATGGAGATATTGGAGATATTGTGGTTTCTGGAATTGAGTGAGCAGACATACAGTGTCACCAAGTCATCCTCCAAGTAATTTGTAATCACCAAATTCCTCCTTAAGTAAGTGAATTAGAAAGCTCAGTTCTAGCCATAGAGTAAAGCAAGAAAACTAGACAAAACCAAAGATAATGGCAGCACAAAGGCACATCTGTTCTCCAACAAGCAGAGTCATTATTGCCTTTCAAAGTGCCATAAACTGTCAGCCAACAGAGTTCTTGAAGAAAAAGCCATGCTGTAAGTGTGAAAAAAGGCCACTTAGAAAACTAAATTTGCAATTTCCAGACATCTATCTTCACCTGTTCCTACGGGTCTTGGTAAGGCAAAGTCTGATGGAATGACATGGAACTGTCAAATTTGGGCTTTTCTAAGCCAACCAAGAAATGTATACCCTGACTGGGGAACCTTTTCTGAAAATGCCTGGCCTCCAGCCTTCATAAATCAATACTAAAGAGAGTTAAATAACATCAGCAAGTTATATCTTGCATCAATAATTTTCCCCATATGTAGATGTTGTTTTCCTCCATATGGGCAGGAAAAAACTGCCTCGGCTGCAATGAGCAGAGCACTTAACCAAAACATAGCTGAGTCAGAAGACTCCAGCTGGTTAAAGCTCAACTTAGATGCTCCAACAACTCATGAGACAGCAGAAATTCACGTGTGACCATGGAAGCAAGCAGGAATTAAAGAAAACAAACACAAATGGCTTCTATTTGCTGGGAGCCAGACAAAAACCCAAATCTGAAAGCCACATTTTGTTTGGAGGAGGGGGGGCATTCCTTGGCCAACAGTTGAATCAGATGACAAAAAGCATCAAACTTGCTCTTTTAAGAATGTGTTTCTGAAAGAAAACACCTGGTACCTTCATTCCAGAATGTCCCTTTGGCTAAAATTTATTTTTCAAACCAGTTATCCATGTATATCTGCTCTGAGGTCACTACTCCCTTCCCTTCTTCAGAGTGCACAGTAACTGTGTGCTTGGGAGAGGTAGAGGAGAGGGTGGAAAAACATATGGAAAACTGAGAGATTCCTCCAGGATTTTCTAGGGTGTTGGGAAATTATCTCTGTTCACGTGAAAAAATAGCAAAATACTAGATATTTCCAATTTCCTCTAGTTCGTAGAGATGCTACAGCATGAACACCCACCATTCTTGACCATAATCAAGACAGTTGGAAATTAAACAGAATCGGACTAGCTCTTCAGTACTGTAATATACATTGATTGAAGGGCTAGATATCATTTTTAGATGTAGCAGTAAAGTAGAGATATTTATGCATTCCATAATTTTTTAAAAAAATAAATTAGATTGTATTATAAACTACCCATTAATGGGCTTTCACTGGTAGTCTTACGGTACCATATAACAACTGTGAAAATGCACTCAGCAATGAGTAACCCAGTACATTTCTGGATCGGGG
>VZTU01029229.1:325490-455978 GCA_013400835.1 Zapornia atra
GGGAGCATAATAAGCATAATTATATTTATTTCTCAAAGAAGAATAACCTTTCTTGAACTATGGCAATAAGAAAGATTGTAGCTTGTGCAAGTGGAACTGAATGGAAACCAGATTATAGATTACTGTGATCTAAATCATTTAATCACTTCCCTTTTTTCTCCTTCTTTCCTCAGTCATACTGTGGTTCTCTTGCCTGAGTAAAGGTTATTCATTGGATAAATACTAGTTTTTCATTCTGAAAGGCTTTTTACTCTGTTTATTCGCTGCTGCATTTTTTTCCCCGCACAAGTTACTGTTTAATATAAAGAAAAGAATTCTTGGAAATGAAAATACTCAAACTGTCATAATTTGTGGGTGCTGTTAAATTAACATCTTGGTTTGGTCCTGATTAGAGTTTTAAATGAAGAAGAACACTGAGCCCTTTTATTCATTTTTATTAATTTTTGCTGTCAAAATTAGCCAGGTCTCCCAAGCAGGATTTGCTGGGACTGTGCAATGGGTGCTCCGATGCCAGAAGTTTAAGATAACAGCTATATAATAATCTGTCTAAAATAAAATATCAAAGTGTTAAAGGCAAGTGTGATTTTTTTAAAGTAGCTCTTGATGTTGCAAACCCACAATATTTCCAACGAGTTCAGTTCTCTAGAAACTATAGATACTATTGCACAGAATCACAGAATCGTAGGGGTTGGAAGGGATCTCAAGAGATCATCAGGTCCAACCCCCTGCCAAAGCAGGCTCCCTAGGACAGGTCGCACAGGTTGGCATCTAGACGGGTCTTGAATATCTCCAGAGAAGGAGACTCCACCACCCCCCTGGGCAGCCTGTTCCAGGGCTCTGTCACCCTCACTGTGAAAAAGTTCTTCCACATATTGGTGCAGAACTTCCTGTGCTCCAACTTGAGGCCATTGCCCCTTGTCCTGTCCCCACAGACCACTGCGGAGGCTGGCCATTTCTCCCTGTATCCCACACTTCAGATATTTATAAATATTAGTAAGATCCCATCTTAGTCTTTTCTCAAGGCTGAAGCATTAATGGCTTGTATGTAGCAAATTCTTGTAAGGTAGAGCTGCAGTTGCCTTGCTGGATTAAGAAATTTATTTCATCAACACCATATCTGTATTTATTTAGGAAACTGAACTTTACGTAAAACACTGGGAAAAATCTCATAGAAGTTACTGCCCTCGTATTCCTTGCATTAGGGTTATTCTAGTTAGCTTCCATGGAAGAGCTGATAAACAGAATATTAGAGCATTCATGAACCTTCATTGGAGTTTCATGAACCTATGTTGCCTATTAATATTCCATTTGCAAAGACATATTTCTCACAACACTTAAAAAATGTTTAAAAATCAATTTTTGCAATGCAAGAATAAAGAGTCTTATTATTGACTGCACAGAGTGCTGCATCAGACCTCAAATCTGGTCCTGTTTACTTCTGTCAGTCAAGTGTGTCCTCAGCAGGAATTGAAACAATACAGCTTCATTTGTTCAAATAATATTTCCATCACTGCAACCATCATCTTGTGTATTATAAACCTCAAATTTCTGTTGGTAAATCTAAGCCAGCCAGCGTTGCTGCTTTGGTAGATTCTTTTGTAAGGGGAGGGTGGTGATCCACACTGTGGAAATTCAGGCAGCTTCCAGACCACCTACAGGTAGTTAATGGTTTGGTGGTTTATTGTTTTTAACGACTGGCCATGCTCTGAGATCACCCTCTGACTTACCCAGGCTCAGTCCCAGCCTCTCATGAGACACGGATCAGACCTGCCTGATGGGAATTGCTGCACTCCAACATTCAGGATTCAGCTGGCTGTTTTGAAGACAATGCAGTCAAATAACTTGATTCATTCTATTATCTGTCTTTTCCATAAATATATAATAACTGCTTTTGGGAAGCATTAGTATTCTGCTGCTGTGAGAGGTGGGACACCCACAAGCCCTGTGTGGAGTGATATATTTGCACACTGTTGCTCATGAGCCATTTCTAAAAAAAGGCAAAATGAGAATGCAATTAACAGTGGATTTTTTTTTCCTTTTTTTTTCATTTTAAGTGGTTCATTTAATAACCCTGCTTGGAGAAGCTGGAAGACAGACATTTAGAGGGATCATGGTATGGACACAAGGTTTTAGAGCAGATAAAGTATCTTTTAATCTTTTTTGAATTGTATCATAAGGGAAGTTATTACCATTTTCAGTGGATCCCCTCAAAATATTTTTTAATTCTTACGGAGTAGAATCATAGAATTACCTGGGTTGGAAGAGACAACTTTAAGATCACAGAGTCCAACCACAACGTAACCCTGCCTAGTCCACCTCTAGATCATGTCCTCAAGCACAACATCTACATGTCTTTTAAATACCTCCAGGGATGGTGACTCCACCACCTCCCTGGGCAGCCTGTTCCAATCCTTGACTGCCCTTTCAGTAAAGAAATTCTTCCTGATATCCTAAATCTCCCCTGGTGCAATTTGAAACTATTTCCTCTCATCCTATCCCTTGTCACCCAAGAGAAGAGACCAACCCCCACCTCTACACCCTCCTTTCAGGTAATTGTAGAGAGCGATAAGGTCTCCCCTCAGCCACCTTTTCTTAAGACTAAAAAGCCCCAGCTCCCTCAGCTGTTCCTCACAGGACTTGTGCTCCAAACCCTTCAACAGCTTCATTGCCCTTTTCTGGGCACGTTCCAGCATCTCAACATCCTTCTTGTAGTGAGGGTCCCAAATATAAACATTTTATTATTTTATGTATTATTTTATTTATTATAAAATTGTGAAAACTTGTATTACAGGTACATCACAGCCTATCCCCTCCAGTGTTTAACCAGCCCTATAAATCCCACTTGTAGTTCTCGTACATAGGTGACTAGTGGAAAAACATTAAAAAAGGCAAATGTTTTGAAAAATACGAGGTTGGTAGCTCTCAGCTTGGGAAAGTTTCTCATTAATTATTCATCAGTGCTTTAGGCCTGAGAGGAGGGAGGGCTGCTTAGACTTTTTGTTGTCTTTCCCTTTGAAAGGTAATGAATAAACCACAATCCAAAACATTATTCAATCGCAATTTCAGCAACCGGAAAAAAACCACCCAACTTTTGCTGATATTTATCACATTTCAATGTTTCTATGAAGCTTAAAATTCATAAATATTAAAATAGAATTGCATCACTTAAAAGCATTCATTTCTCAACAAATATAGCTGCTGGTTATCACTCAAATAATTAATTAAGATTCAAAAATAGCTTCATAGCAAAAGGGAATGGCATTTATTCAGTATGATATGAAAGATGAAAATACCTAGATAACTACCCCTTGGAAGACTGCAGCCCCTTAATTCTAGCAGAGACTCTGGTGCATTTTTCCTTTGAAAACCTGTGCTTTTGGAGAGCTTTATACTCACTGACACTTTGCAAAATTTGCTTTAGGAAACAGCCATGCTAGCTAGAAAACAGCTCTCTCTCACTTTACCTGGTTAAAACCAGCAGCTGGGCTGGATCCTGTGCTTGTTAGGAGTAGTGCTTTTCACCTTGAGCTGTCTCTCCCAAGTCTCCCAAGTCCCAAGACACCCTCGAGTCCTTACTGTCTAATTCTATTCCCTGATGTGGCCTCAAGAACCTATTTAAGGACCAGCACAAGGATGCAGCAATGCGATGCTCTGGAGGCTTGCTTTTAAGTCTTCGTTTTGCCAACAAATTCCTGCGTTGCCCAGATACTGCAACGCAACTGTTAAAGAGGAACCGTGAGCTTCCCTGACAAAGTGGTTTAGGATGAAATTTATATCTCAGTACACTACTCCTCTAGTTATCTTCCCTCCTACCTTCCTTGCTAATGTACCCATCCATCCCCTCCCTTGCTGTAAACAGTTTTGCTAGATGCACACCACTGGGACTTGCAAAAGCTCTGGGGTAGTCCCAGCTGTGTGAGTCAACATGCAGCGTGCCTTCCTGAACAAGTGCCTGTCAGGCCGATGAGATTGGGCTTTATATAACACTTGCCATTAGAGGAGGGATCTAAGATCTTCTCTCTCAAGAAAGCCTTGTACCTTGTGTCTGCAGCATTAAGTGGATTTCTCAGTCTGTGCATTCCCTTCTCGCTGGAGTGCATCACTTGGAAATCTGCGCTGCTGTGCCCATCTATGTATCTCCTGACTCTGGTTTCTGTGCATTTCTGAAAAATTTAGAAACACAGAAAGCAAGAATGGTTTGGAACATTCCTGGTGGGATTCTTAAAGATTTCTGCATTGCTTACCCTTGCTCTCACTCATGTTTGTGGAATTAAGTTAACCATGAGCTGTTTTCAAAGTTCACTTGGAGTCACTGCACTAGTTCATACTTTCAGGAAGAAACATCCCAAGGAATGCCAGAAGTTCTTTGTTATTTCAAATTATGCATTTTATTCTTCGATATTTTTTTATCACATTCAGGAGAATGATTATAAACAAGTCTTTATGCCCTCTACAATAAAGTATTTGCAGTTCACATTAATTTTCTAAAATATTGCCAATGCCATGCAGGGCAACATTTGCTGTGCTGATATTAACTGTTCTCAGTTGGTGCAATCAGTAGGGAAGTCCAAAAACCAGGAGCTCTAATTGCTTCCCAGCTCTACCAGATTTACTGTATGACCTTCAGTTCGTGGCTAAGCTAAATGCCAGTTCCTGCACTTTGGTCATAACAAGCCTAGGCAACACTACAGGCTTGGGGCACGGTGGCTTGAAAGCTCTACAGAGGAAAAGGAACTGGGGGTATCGGTTGACACTCTCCTGAACATGAGCCAGCAGTGTGCCGAGGTGGCCAAGAAGGCCAACAGCATTGTGACTTGTATCAGGAATACCGTAGCCAGCAGGACCAGGGGTGATCATCCCCCTGTGCTCACTTCTGGTGAGGCCACACCTTAAATACTGTGTTGAGGTTTGGGCCCCTCACTCCAAGAAAGACATCAAGGCCCTGGAACATGTCCAGAGAAGGGCAGCCAGGCTGGTGAAGGGTCTGGAACAGAAGTCTGATGGGGAGTGGCTGAGGAAAGTGGGGTTGCTTAGCTTGGAGGAGGCTCAGGAGAGACCTAATTGCTCTCTCCAACTACTTGAAAGGAGGTTGTGGTGAGGCTGGTCAGCCTCTTCTCACAGCTAACCATGGATAAGACAAGAGGGAATGGCTGCAAGTTGTGCCAGGGGAGGTTCAGGTTAGAAATGAGGAGAAATTTCTTCTCAGAAGGAGTGATTGGGCATTGGAAGGGGTTGCCCAGGGAGGTAGTGGAATCACCGTCCCTTGAGGTGTTTAAGGAAGGGTTGTATGAGGTACTTAGGGACATGGTTTAAGTAATATAGGGTCATGGTTGGACTAGATGACCTTGGAGGTCTTTTCCAACCTTAATGATTCTATTATTCAGTTAGGACCTGCTCCTACTCTCACAGGTAAAAATGGCAGCTCTCACGCTCTCGTGCTGGAGAATATGAAGGGACTAAAGCTTGCATCTCACAGACATGTCAGATAAGACATGTGCTTCTATCAGATACTACATTCTCAGGTTATGCACTTTGAACAACATGGAGTACCTACAAGCACCACATTTTTTAGATCACCTGAGAGTGGAACTCTCATCAGATGGCAAACATTGTGCTACTTGGTCATAGGTAAGAAAAGAAAACTATGAATTGTGCTTGTTTGTCTCAGTTAAATAAGCGTTGCTAATGCAGCTTAGCTATGAAATAGCTCATTGTTTAAAAGGTCGATATTGATTTCATGCTAAATGTTTTAGCCTTGATCTACATAAAATGAAAACCATGTAGTAATGGATTCAAGGTGAAATTACTTTTCCTAGTAGAGTTGGCAACAGTCAGGAGTTATCCGTTCATTGTGTAATTTATGGGTAATTGAGATAATCTTCATGTAACACAACCAGGATTTCTGTCTATTGGCAATGAGTTTTCCTTAAGCAGGAGTTCCTTCTAGTAAGCTTCACATTCAGATTGCCTATTTGGGAATTTTTATGTGCAGATAAATAAAATGGGAAGCAGGAAACCACAGTGTGTTACGTTCTGAAGAAAAAAGCAATTGCTATATTCAAGGCTACTAGGCCTTATTCTAGCACCTTTATAGACATAAATAATGTAACTTCAGCTTTCCTCCGTCTTGTTGACTTGTAATACACCTGCCAGAGAAGGTGAATTGCAGATTGGAAGGTGAAGCTGTTGTTATTTGGTATGAAAGGCAGTTGTTCTTATAAAGGAACACACGGCAGGAGTTCTATTGTTCTCTCTTTTTGTCTATCTTCCCTTTCTTCACACAGTTTGGAAATATCAAGTGAAGGCAGAATTGAGGGTGACTTATCAGATATTGGGGGCTTTGTTTTCTTGGGGGGTGGCTGTTCAAATGAAGTTTACCCAGAGATGCTTTTTAGACTATCGATACTAGGCTGCAGATTAAATCTCTGCATTGTTCCTGTGGAACAGGCAAGTTTGAAAGGGCACAAAGGACATGGAGAACGTAGAGGAAAAGATGAGGGAGTCAGGAAGGAGATTTACAACTGAATTTCAAACCAGGGGTAATAAGTCTTTCTATTAATTAATGCCTTGTTGTGTTAGCACCCAAAAGTTTTTGGACAATGAGCAGAGAAAGCAGGAATGTGGGTTGGTGAGGTGGGGTTTTTTTCCTGTTTCGTGCTGACCATAGCAACTCATATTTTCAGTTCTCACAAGCATTGGATTCCAATGAAATACATCACTGGTTTCTAATTCTGCTTGTGGCAAACAGGAAAGTGTTGATCAATATAAGAAACAGTGGATTTTATTAATTTATTATTTATTAATTGTTTTCATCATAATCATCTTGAATGGATCTGTGGCCAGCGTTACAAAAGTGGATAGGAGGAAAGACACTAAATGAAAATTCACTAAAAAAAGAGTCATGGGGAGCAAAATGTAAAGAAAAGATTTAAGTATGAGGCACTTACTTTTCAGGTTGCGACTCTCTTGGTCATTGCTGCTGAGAAACGTGGGCTTTATAGTGCTATCTAAAAATAGGAAAAAAAAGGAAGAAACCAAAATAAAAATACACTAAAAGGAAAAGTATTTCTACTACAGAATATGCTGATAAATATTTTCCTTACGAAACAGTGTTATTGCATCCTATACTGTACAGAGTAATGAGAAATGAGACCAAAATCTGTCCACACAAGGCATCTAGTTTCCTACATAAATATCAGGAGGTGACATGTAAGGAGATGACTGCTGTTAGTACCTCTAAGAAGTGCTGTTTTTTAACCAGAGTAGCATAGCTTTGAAAGGTGAATGAATCTGACTTCTCTGTACTCTTAAGATTAATCTTTACAGACAAAGTCTTGAACTATATGGAGGATGAAATGAGAGCAGAACTTTGAAGAAGAAGGCACACTTCTTTGGAAAATGCAAAAAGTCAGCATATTCCTAAAATGGACACAGAATTGATAGTCAGGCAAGGGATTGATGTGATAATACCTTTTACATCATTTAACCCATCTGCAGAAACTCAAGGTAGATCTATGTAGACCCCGTGGAGCAGAAAGCAGTGTTCTGCTGTCCCACAGCAGCTCTGTTGTATGGCTGCAAAGCCTGCTTCTGTTCCCTGTGTTGGGGAGCGATGGGGCAATATCTGCTCTGACGTGAACTGATCTCTTGCATGCACTTCTTCCCCTGGGAGTAGGAGATGACTTTCTCCATCTTAATGTCAGTGTCCAGCTATGACAACAAGCCTTCAGCCAGGGAAAAACTTTAAAGAGAACATCTGGTCTTAAAACTTGCATTTCTTCATCCTGCTTGTTGTTTCTCTGTTCTATTGCTTAGATAAGGTAAAGGAGAAAGGGCTTATTGGACTACAGAAATCATTCTCCATGGCAGCTAAGTCCAAGGAAATCAGTGGTACTAGTGGTGTTGGAAGGACTTCTCCACAGTCACTTTCTTCTTTGGTTTTGATGTTGGTTTTGTCTTCTATCTTGAAACAAATAGTTGACATACAGTGATGGTTTGGAGATTTTTCTCTTGATGACCGTAACCCAACACAAGAGTGCTTGCAGATGCATAAGAGTCTGCAAATGGAATTGTTTCTCCATAGAAGAAGGACTATGGAGACCGTGTGATGTCCTTCCAGTTCCATTTCCTTTCCTGCACCAAGAGAAATACCATTGAATACAGTGGAATTCAACTTATGTAAAGCCAACGTGCCTAAGATCCTCAGTAAGTTAAGAGCCAATACTATTAAGAGCAATGTGTCCAGAAGGTATTTTCTTCAGGACCTAACTGTATTCCAAGGAGATAATATAAGCCAACTTTGAGGAAAAAAAGAAGTTTACTTGTAGATGTTCTTGATTTAGTAGACTTGTTTTCAGCAGTGCAAAGCAATTGTAATGCAGATTAATCACATGTTTTAAGAACACTTCAGACCTCTGAAGAGGAGGTTATGTCAGAGGACAGAGTCTCAGAGTCAAGAATGAATGGGGATGAATTGGGAAAACCCATGGCCTTATGTCTGTATCTCCTTTCCACACTGCTTGCATGACTTCCAAATTATTAGCAATTTTAGATCAGATTTTCCAATTCTGTTAGTTTGTCTTCTGAGACTGACACATGATTGTCAGTTAACACAAATTAATCCATGTAGAATGGAATTTAAGTTGATGAGTTTGAATTTTAAATTGCCTATATCATCCACTGTATTGGAA
This sequence comes from Zapornia atra, assembly GCA_013400835.1. NCBI lineage: Eukaryota > Metazoa > Chordata > Aves > Gruiformes > Rallidae > Zapornia > Zapornia atra. The sequence goes on from VZTU01029229.1 coordinate 334,181, forward strand.
GGTTTATACTATGCTTCCTTTAGATATTCTACAACATGAACAAAAATGGTACAGTGAGTGTACAGCCCTGTAGTGGCAACATTTAGACCATAACATTCCACATAATTTCATGTTCTATTTGTTCCCCTTTTCACTTACTTATTTACAGCAGTACAAACACTAGCCAAGACAGAAAAAAAAATCCTAATGTTCTTTAAAAGAACAAGGACTTGTGGACTTCTGATGTAGGGTCATGTTGGTGTCTCTCCACACTGTGTCAGAAGGAATAACCGAATCCCAGACTAGTTTGAGTTGGAAGGGACCTCAGAGCCCCTCTAGTTCCAACTCCCTGCCATGGGCAGGGACATTGTCCACTAGCTCAGGTTGCCCAAAGCCCCATCCACTGCCAGGGATCCAGGCGCAGCCACAGCTCCTCTGGGCAGCCTGTGCCAGGGCCTCACGTCCCTCACAGGGAAATCTGAATCTCCCCTCTTTTAGTTTAAAGCGATTACCCCTTGTCCTATCACTACACTCCCTGAGTCCTTCTCCATCTTTCCTGTAGCCCCTTCAGGTACTGGAAGGAGCAATAATGTGTCCCCAGAGCCTTCTGTTCCCCAGGCTGAACCTTCCTAACTTTCTCAGCCTGTCTTCATAGCAGGGGTACTCCAGCCCTCTGAGCATTTAAGGAGGACCTGTGGCTGTTGCATTAGTGGTTATCTGTAAGTGGAGGGGAAACTGGGAGTTTCTGTGGTGAGAGACCCACATGTATCTGCAGAGAAAGTGGGATCTGTTCACTGAGGATACCAAATTATCCTAGTAACCATACCCGGATCATCAGGCAGCAGCAGTGTAAGATGATATATGGAGAGACAGAAATGTGTCTCCCATTTATGAACAAGGCAGGAAGCTCATTGTGATGAGGGCTAAAAATGTACAGTGATTTTATTAGAATTGACGTTTTCATCTAATCAGAGAATATGGTGCTGAAGCGAAAAGAACAGTTCAAATGTTGAGAAACTCAGGAGAGATTTGGGAGAGGCAGCAACTGCGTTCCCTTTGGGATGTTTCTCTTGCTGTGTTAAAGCACTTACATGGAGGACTACCTCTGATTCAGCTCGGCAGCTCCTGTTTTATATTCAGAACTGCTGAGTGTCTAAGCGTGGCTGACGTCTGGGTGAGATGATTTCAGGAGTTTTGGCAAACATGGACTTTTTAATTTTCAATGCATAGCCAGGTTCTATTAGTGACTCTCTAATATTTGGGTTAAACAAAAGGAAATCATCTAAATGGAGACTTAGTCATCATTAAATAACTCAGAAATAAGAATTTTGAAAAAGGCTTCTGTGTTATCTCACACTGCAAACCGAGTAGGTTTTTTTCAGACCAGCTTTTGTTTGGTAATGTTTAATATCACTAACTGCTTTGTTCTAGTAACTTTGGAATTACATTAAGAACTTGACAGAATAGACAAGGCGAAATATTTACATGATAATGACAGTTGGGAAGTACTACTGTTCCAGGGTGGAAACTAGATTAAGGCATGTACTTTTAGGTGTGTAAATCGGGGATGTTCTTCTGTGCTTTATAAAGGTATGCATTGAAAGCACAAGGAGTCGACGGGACACATGAAACACTTTATCCATTCAGGGTCCTGCCCAACTGCCATGCCCAAACAGGCATAGGTGACCACAGGGCGCCTTCTGGGTAGCTGGGGACGTGTTTAATAAGTTTAGGTGCTTATACAGCTGGGCAGACCCAAACAGGAGAATGGCATCGTCACTGACTTGAGATTTATGTCAGTTTAGGATTTATGTGAATTCTCATGTCTAAATCCTAATTTAGATGTATCCTTCCCATGGGTAGCACTTACTTGGTATTACTCTTTCATGGTGTATTTTTACAGATGACAGTGGAAAGGGTCTTTGCAACATTTTAAATTTAAATCCCATTCTCTGATCTGATATTCAGTTCATCATTTAAATTTTATGGGATATTTGGCTGCTGCATAGATGACAATTGAATAATTCACAAAAAAGAGTCTGCCTTCATATTACTAATAAGTAGAAAATGAGGACAATCCATTAGGTGTTCAATTAGTTCTGTACCATCTTCCCAAATACACAAATGGAATTTATCCCACCCACAAGAGAGCAACTTCAAGCCTCTCTGAACTGCCAGAGCCGTATAAGCAATGTCAGTGGAAGTGAAATTTGGGACTCTTACTTTCAGTTGTTTTTCTTTAGATCACAGCTTTCGGGGAAATGAAGGGCTCGAGAAAAACTGCTTGATAACTGGCAGCTCCCAGGGGATGCATTATATCTGTCCCACATACTGCTGTCTGATATAACTTGACAGCATCAACACTGCTGACGGGTGTAAAAAGAAGATTCCTATATACAGCCCAGGAAAAGGAATTGTCATCAATTCAGGCTCATACAAGGAAACCTGCAAGAACTGTCCTTTCCCTGCAGACATCTGTTGAGGACAATGCTGGGTCTCCCTTCACCTTTTTCACTGATGTACAGAAAAAATGACACCATTTCCCCTGTATAAAGCTGGTTATGGTATCACTATGTGCTGATTGTGGTGACACGGTAGTGGTTTAACATGCATTCCCTCTATAAAATCTTCATATAGAGAAGTGAAGGCAGATAGAGAGGAGAGGAATTTGTTCATTACCAGGCATAATTTTTCTTTTTTCTTTTATTTTCTTTTACCCTTGATGAATTTAAGTAAGTTAATGCTGTTCCTTCATACCTCTCCAAGGTATTTGACTAGATTGTCTAAAATCATTAGCGGCAAGATTAAAAGCACACAGAATTACCAACAGTACAGCTGGCTTCTGGTGCTGCTTGTTGTGTCATTATGCCCTGGAAATCTCTATTTTAATGTATTAGCGTCTGTTTTGGTATTCTCCAAAGATCAGTCTTGGGTATTTCTTTTTACTTACAGTGACAGTGGCAATAAAATTTCCAATCTTCTTAGGCCGTACAATGCATAAATGAGAGAAATCGAGTCTGGGTTACAGCGGCACTCAAAAGAAGAAAAGATTGGGTTTTGGTGATAGATGAATGGGCATTTAGTTAACAAAATTTTCCTGAAATCTCTTTTAAATTATTCAGGCTTGCTCTTCTCTTGAAATATCATAAAATATTTGATAACTAATAGACCTGCTTTTGAAACATATGGGTCGCAGTCTTCAGAAAGTATGCCCCAAATCATTAAAGAATGATTCTTCTTTATTGCACTGTCAAACGTTTCTTCTGTTTAGCAACCATTACACAGCCATAAATCATAGAATCAGAGGAAAGGTCATGCTGGAAGGGACATTATCTGGTCCAACTCTATGGCCATAGCAGGGCCTTGGATTAGGTTATTCGAGGACCTGTCAGGTCACATCTTGAATATTTCTAGCAAGGGTGATTCCACCTCTTTGCAGGGTGACCTCTTCCAAGGTTTAATTATTCTTACAGTGATGAATTTTTGTCTCATATCCAGATGGAATTTCCCCCAAAGCAAGTGATGTCCTGTCACAGCATGCCTCAAAGAAAGAACCTCCATCTTCCTTGTAACAAACATTCGGGTGCTGAAAGACATACCTTAGATGTCCCCAAGCCTTCTTGTCACTAAGAGGAACAAAGTTAATTCCTTCAAACTTTTCTCCTCAGGTTCTCCAGTCTTTAATAATTTTCATGGCCCTCTCTGGCATCTTTCCAATCTCTTAATGTCTCTTTTAGCTTGGAGGTGAGTTAAATCTGGACATGGTATTCCAAGAGTAGCCTGGGGAGAGTAAAGGTGGTACAGAATCACAGAATCATTTTGGTTGGAAAAGACCTTAAGATCATCAAGTCCAACCATGGCTGGTCCAGATGCAAACCAATTCAGCAGAAGCAGACCTTTCAGAAAACTAATGCTAGAAGCTGGTTTTCTCACTAAAATGTATTGAATTGGATGTTTTTCTTTTGATTTTTAAATAGATATATGACTAGAACTACTGTATGTATGCGGTTGGGTTTCACTAGTTTTATTTTCAACGCCATTGATAGAGCCATTAAGATCTCCACTCATCCTGTTGTTTATCACTTGCTTCCACCAGTGCTCCTTGACCAACAGTTTTATCTTTTTTCTTAGATTTCAAATGCTGATGTAGGGTGTTTTTTTAAGAAAGGATTTATTGGTTACTATGAGCCTTTTGGGCTCATTTGCATTTGTCCACTGATTACGTTGCAATGTGTAAAGAAAGGTAAAAATGATTTGCATTTCTGTACAACCTTTCAGCCAGGGGTCTTAAAGCATTTTACAAAACCCCAACAAGCAGTTTTTCATCTGTGCATACAAGATCAGCAACAATTTGTGTCACAAGTGCGAAAGCTGAAGCGGTTGGAGAGAATATTATTTGGAATGAAAAAAGCATTAGTTCCAGCCTTTCAACTGATGTATCTCTTCCTAAGATACACAATACACTGAGGGACAGCACAAATCTGCAACTATAGGCCAGTCAGCCTCACTTCTGTCCCTGGAAAGGTGATGGAACAGCTTGTTTTGGATGCCATCTCCAAACAACTGGAAGAGAAGAAGGTCATGAGGAGTAGTCAGCATGGATTCACCAAGGGGAAATCGTGCTCGACCAATCTCATAGCCTTCTATGATCTCTTCACCGGCTGGGTGGATGGAGGGAGAGCAGTGGATGTCATCTACCTTGACATTAGCAAGGCTTTCGACACTGTCTCCCACAACATCCTGATAGAAAAGCTGAGAGAACATGGGATAGATGAGTGGACAGTGAGATGGGTTGAGAACTGGCTGTCGAACCGGGCTCAGAGGGTCGTGATCAGTGGAGTAGAATCTGACTGGAGGCCTGTGACTAGTGGTGTTCCCCAGGGCTCGGTGTTGGGTCCAGTCCTGTTTAATATCTTCATTGACGACCTTGATGAGGGAATAGCATGCACCCTCAGCAAGTACCCGATGATACAAAGCTGGGAGGAGTGGCTGACACGCAGGAACAGTGTGCTGCCATCCAGCAAGACCTGAACAGGCTGGAGAGCTGGGCAAGGAGAAACCTAATGAAATTCAACAAGAGCAAGTGTAAAGTCTTGCACCTGGGGAGGAATAACCGACTGTATCAGTACAGGCTGGGAGATGACCTGCTGGATGTGGGCTTCTTCCCACATCGGTTACAAAACATTTCCCAAGTTTGTATATTACGTGTTAGGTCTTGGGTCTTTTTCAATGAACACATTTAAACAAGAAAACTGGCATTTTAAAAACTGAACTGTTGATTAGACACTGGTATGAGAAAGTCTTAATTTTTCAAAGGCACTCAGCCTTTGTCACCTATATCAGGGCCAGATTGCAGGATGTGTAGTGATACATCCAGCAATGTAGACTGACCTCAGTAGACTGAGGTCTTCAAAAATATTTTCTTATAAATTTGGGTGCCAAAATCTTGTGCAGTTTGGGACTTATGTATTCCTTCAAGAAAATGCTTGATAGAGGGATCACAGTTAGCTAGTTACATCGTGCAAATGCAAAACTTTTTTTCCCCTCTTCAGATTATATAAAACTACATGAAAGTTCTTGAAAGTATTGTCATACTTAAAAATTATTCCTGTGCTTCACAATCACCATTTCATGTGGATTATCATCATTCTACTTTAATTCATGGCCTCTAAGGAGGGGGGAAAATGAGGTGCTGTTATATAAATATATTTTAAAAAACAGCCATGGTGAAAGCAGATACTGAATTACAGAATCACAGAAAGTTAGGAATTAGAAGGTACCTCAAAAGATCATCTAGTCCAACCCTCCTGCCAGAGCAGAATCACCTAGACCAAATCACACAGGAATGCATCCAGGCAGGGTTTGAATGTCTCCAGAGGAGGAGACTCCACAGCCTCTCTGGGAAGTCTGTCCCAGTGCTATTGAGAGCTATTCACAGCAAATTTTCTTGCACAGACACTATCTTCTGGCCAGATATGGAGTAGTTTCACCCTTCATGTTTGTAATCATAGTGCTTGAAGCTTTGTATCTTCACTGATCTTTGCACTGAGACTGATACTCTTGGATAAATCTTTAAATTACTTATATCATTCCATTAATACAACCACCTTGAATGGGCACAAATCATTTTCTTCACATAAAAGATGTTATTATGTATTACTTCTATATCCGTATTATCACAATTTTCTACTTGTAAACAATTTATTGGGGAAAAAAATGTGGCTTGATTCTCTTCATGAAATGTTTGCAGTCAGATGACAGTGTTTATGAATTTGCTCATGCTTGATACAGTTCAGTGAACAGATTTTGCGATCACTGTGTAGCTCTGTATTGTTTGCCAACTAATGACAGGAGGTGTTCAGGCAATTATCTGAAAATCGCTGTTTGATTTTTATGGCAGGTCATCTGTGTATCCTGATAGTGTTGCTTTTTCCTCTCTAAGCTCATTAAGTAACTGGCCTAATCTTTGTTTAGCTTGTGTCCATCTCCAGAGGAAGCTAAGGGCTTCTCAGAGGTACATCTAGATGAAGTTCTGCTGCCCCAAAGAGAAGGGGACGGGATCAGAAAACATCTAAGATACTCTAGCCATGGAATGAGAAAAGAGGGGAGATAAGAATGGGACCAGGATAAAAAGCCAGTGAGAAAAACCCGGCCGGATTGCATTTGCTGGTCTGGCTGCTGGTAAGGAAGGGATAAATAGCATCTGTGTGAGGGAGAAAGAGGACGACAAGTATTACTCTTCACAGCTGTAATTCCTGTGCTTCAGGTCTCAATCCTCTTTCTCAGCAGCAGGTAGGGTGAGATGCACAGGTAAGGAATCGGACTGTGGTGAGGGATGAGACAGTTGAAGAGAAAAACATAGCACTTTAACAAAAGCGAACCTCAAGAGTAGGGACAATAAGGACACATCTCTCCATGAAACACTCAGTAGGAGGGACAAGAGACGTGCTTCTTGGTACAGGCTCCTGGCCTTGGGATCTACTAGCCTTTTGCAGAAGCTTTCAGTGAGGGCTGCATAAATGAAGGCAGGCAGAATCAGAGTGCGGAAGCATGTTTGTCACGGGAGCAGATGGGAGGCAGGCTCAGCGTGACTTACTCTGCATAAATATGTTCGTTTCCCCCTTCCAGCAAAGCCCTCCTTGTTTTCTGCAGACATATTATTTGTGAAAGTCCCATTTCCTATGTGTAACTCAAGGAAAGTATTCATTTGTATGGGAATTTGGAACGGTTCAGGGGCTACCCTGAGCAAAGAGGGTGCCATGCTGGTGGCAACGCGTAGCCTCTCAGGCTGTGGCTTGCTGCTATGGGGAATCTGTCTGTAGGGCTCTGAGTACTGGACCGAACTCTCTGCCGATGCCCTGTAATCCTTGGCTGCTGATTCAGTTGTATTCAGAAAATTTGACCAGTTTAGTGTCAGTATGGCAACCTCTGTGCCTTAGTCCTAACTTTATGCCACATCAAATATTATCTGTCCTTCCCCAGCAGGCATAAAGCCAGCCAACAGTGTGTGTAGCAGCAGCAGGAAGTCTATAGCATGAGCAGGTTGGTTGGAAAGGTAAATGTTTACCCTCTCTTGATACGTAACCACTTGCTGATGATAGTGCAGCATCACAGGAATGTGAATTTTCTGGCTTTTCTGTTTTTGTTTCTTTTCCTCTTAGATTTAGTTTTTATCACACAGACAGGTTATGCTTGGTACCCCTATCAGGTGTATTAGGTGTCTGAAGTAAATTTAGGGGATGGAAGGGGCTATACATTCGCTCACAGTAAATGTGACTCAAAATATGGCAGGAGGGGTGGACCTGATGATCTCTTGAGGTCCCTTCCAACCCCTACAATTCTGTGATTCTGTGAATACCAGTGATACAAAATATCCCATGAGCTTATCACAGCAGGAGCACTGACATACACATTCAGTAGCACATAACCGTGTCACTGTTGGGTAGTAGAAGTCAGTGACTCCGATACCAAATACCTGTGCTTGGGGGTATTTGATCACATCTTTCTCTCCTCGCCTCTCAAGTTGATGCCTGAGGGATAAGGGATGCCTGAGTCTCAAGGGATGCCTGAGTCACAGCAAGTCCAAGCAGCAGGGCTTAGCTGAAGGAAGTATTGCCTACATATCTGATCATAATCTTTTGGTAGCGGCTCCCCAGCTGAAGAGTTACACTGGCAAAGCTGCTGCCGCAAGAGATCCTCAAGCAGTAAATACTAGAAGACAGCAAAAATGGGCAGGAGCAGTCCCTTCTCTAATGAAGGTACACTTTTTGCAAACAGGATTTTCTGCTCTTTGACCAGCTCTGCTTCTCATCCTGTTTTTATCTACGCGCTTCTTCCTTTAATCTGTCTTTGCCTTACACAAAGGGAGAGGAATTACACCACAAGTACACGTTTGTTTTTCTGATTCCCAATAGGAAACCAGATTTGCACTTGACTTTCCACTGTGCTTTTATGCATTTAATTGCACTATGAAATTCAATACTTTGTGTTAGTTTGAAATCAAAAAACAACTCTCATCAATGAGTCCTTTTTGCTTTGCTTCAGTCACAGCATGTGTACGATTTAAAAGTTGCACCACCCACGTTGTCCAAAATTTTGCTATGCACAGATGCTCAGTAAATTGCATACCTCCATCTGTGGCAATATAATTAGCTGGAAGAAGGATTGAATGTGGATTTAATGCGTTGTATTTCTGATTCAGTTTGAAACTGTTTTCACTCTTCTGAATTATGGGGGTGGGGGTTCTGCCACTGAATATAGTCTGCTCTTAAACTGTAAGATATTTCTCAGTTTAAGCTGAGAAGGAAATTGATCCCAGTTTAGGTAGCAAGAACTGCAGTGCCCAGACCTCCTAAGCATCCAGTAATTCTTCAAAGACTTGATACATTCATATGCATGCATCATGCCTGCGTTCTTTTTTTCATGTGGAATTAGCATTTGAAAATGATATGAGTACAGTTAATATCTGATAAATATATTTCTAGAAAGCAAATGGGGGGTTGTTCGCTCTAATAATCATAATTCTTACATTTTTCAGTAACAATTTTTGTCTGAACATTTCAAAGGCTTCTAACAACCACCAAGAAATGAAATTGTGTCTGCAGCCTGCAGAACTGTTATTTTAGCAAGGCAGGGGACAAAAGGGCTGCGATTTCTTTAAACTCTGCCAAAGCAATGGGAAGAAAACAGGCATCCTGTTCCACAACATTATTTTTGCCACTCAAGTAACACTCAGAAGAGCAAATATAGGAAATGCCATTTTCAAAAAAATTCCTCACAAGAAACTCTTACTGGGTTGCCTATTAGGTTAGGTGCAGGGTGCCATCATAAAGCAGCGTTTCCCAGACATAATAATCTTGATATTTTTACTTACTATTTTTCTTGTTCTTACTCCCTAAACAACTAGATGTATGTTTTTTAAAATCCTGTAAATTTGTGCCCCTGATGGAACCATCCTGGAAGTACCTTTTTTCTCGTAGAGCAACCTGAAAATTCTGATGTCTGCGCAACTCCGTCAGAGCAGCATGTGCTGTGCTTATCATTCAGGGAAACATTCAAAGAGGGCTCTGTTCTTTCGAAGGTTGCTCATGCTTGGTACTTTCTTTGCCCCCTCATAAACACACAGTCAATCCTTCAACAGAGAAGTAGGCTGAAAAAATCAGCTCAGTTAAGAGAAGGTGAAACTCGCTGTGGGCAAGAGTGCGCTGCACAGCCAACTGGGGTACGAGTTTGCCAGCCTTCTGCCAAGAAAGACAAGAACAGCTCGTGTTATCTGTCATACTGCTTCAAAATTGAGGTTACTAGGCATAGAAAAAAATCTGAAACATCAATCTGTGCATCTGATCATTACCCCTTGAGGATGAAATACCGTCTGCATTGAGGACAGTATTTAGAATGCTATTTTGAAATAAAGCAACAGCTTGAACTATCTGCTACAAGTTCCTCCGAACTTCAGGGAATCTGTTAGTGAAGTCATTGGGGTCCTCCAGCTTCTCCTGTCTGATGTTCCCAGCCCATCTTGGTGCTGGTTGCTCAGGGCCTTGTCTAGTCGTTTTCAAAGATCTCCAAGGGTGATGATTATACAACCTGTTCCATTTGTTGACTACAGTAACCACATATTTAACTGGAATTTTCTCTGCCACAGTTTGTGCCCATTGCCTCTTGTCCTATCCAAAGTACCTTCAATAAGAGTTTGACTCTGACTTCTCTGTACCCACTTACTAGGTAGCTGAAGAAAGCAATTAGATCTCTTCTCAAGGTCAAACTAACCCAGCTCCCTTGACTTCTCCTTGTACATAAAAGTTCTCCTGCCCTCAGCCAGGTGCTCTCCAGTTTATTAATGTCCTTCTAACTTGGTTCCTATTCCAGATGTAGCCTTATGAAACTGCAGAGCAGGGGTTAATCCCTTTCATTAACCCATTTGTTATGTACTTAATAGTGCAAGTCCGGTATGTAGTCAGCTTTTGTAACTGGAAGAGCTCCAATCTGATCTCTAGTAGCATAATTTAATTGTCTTTCATGCTTTCCATTACCAGAAGCTAAGAACAATGACAGTCAGTTTTAATAGAGTGATGAAATATGGGTGATGGCAATGAGATTATTGGGTTTTCCAGAGGATAATGCAGACTGCTGTTTTTCAGGTGTTTCAAGTATGATTTTTGCACTGAGGTTACTGATCAGCTTGTAACACAGAGTGGAAATTTCCTATTTCAAACATTTAGATGCTTGGCAAGGTACCCAGAGCTTTTCTCTTGATAATATAGCATTACTGAGTTGCAACCAGCATTTTGATGCTTGTTTGCTAGGAACTGGGCAAGTACACTTTTTGATATAAATGTTCCACCTGGTGTTGTCAAAGCTTTACCATCAAACCTAATTCAGTATTCTCACTTGATACCACAAATACAGTCTTCTTAATTATTCATCTGTATTGTAATGCATCAACTTATTATTGTACTGTGTCAACACATTTAATGTTCTGGTTGCTGCTGAATCCTAGCATCTGTGTTAACTTATATAACTTTTCCTAACACAATCTTTCTGGACTAAAATATACCATATTTGTGTTAAATACATAAGATCGCGTTTCTCAGAAAGATTGGTAAAAGCTTTAATCCAGCAATTTTAATCCAATCACTTTTTCAAACTTGAAAATCATCCTGCTTTCCTACATATTCAGGCTCCAAACATTACATTCCCTTAAATACCCAAACAAATTATTATGTAAACTTTAGCGATGTCTGGGTGACTTAATCTGACAACACTTATACTTGAGTTTTGAAGAAGGCTTGCTCAGCGTTTTGGAGCTATTTGTGGTTAGTTGCTATAAAACAAAATAGACTTTCACATTGCCTGATTTTAGATGCTTCTGTAGATTTAGGAACATCCATAAGCCAAAAGAGAGTTTAATATCACCGTTGTGTGAAAGAAATAAGTAGAACATAATTACATATCAGTTGAATTACGTTTATATTTATATTAAGACAATGTCAATCCTATCCCCTCCAAGTGTTGGGTGGCCAAAGCTCCCATGTAGGAAATTCCTGGTCCTCAGTTCCCAGTGATACAACATGGAAAGGTAGAAGCAACACCACCACTTGGGTAACACCTGATCCGAAGGTATTTAGAAGCCTGCATGTGTACATTCAATCTAGCTATAAGTTCTGCTACCGCAGCTCACCTGAGTTTCACATAGTGAAATCCTATGATATGTGAGGTCAGCTTGCAGATCCCACACTAAAGGCCATGCCACCTGTGTTAGTGGTGTATGAACAAGTTGCAGAAGGCTGATTGCCTGGTAGACACATCCTTGGAGAGGCGTTGGCATAGATGTGGAGTTCAGGGCATCCTTTTGTGAAACATCCCCCTGGAAGAAGTGATAGTTGGACTGAACAGATTTGGGCTGAGGGTGTAATTTCTTTCTCTATTTTCTTCCCTTTTGCCTTTTCCTATCACAAATAGGAAATCAGGGAAGATAAATTGTGACAGGTCAGACGAGGTTTAGAGTGCTCTGACGGTGAATTGCCACAAATGAGAAAGCAGTATGCAGTCAGAGCAAAATACTCCTCCACCTTCTCTGCTGCTCTTCATATGTCAGAATGATGGGCAGGAGGAAGGATGACATCCTTCACACTACAGGAACAAAAGACAGAAGAGCGAAAGAATCTATCAGCCATGTTTTTGAAAATATGTTAAATTAATTAATTAACATCTCTAAGTGGTATCTTAATGCCATTCTGATTTGGGTATCTGGGGCTGCTGTAACACAGATAATGAAATTACCTGTGTGTGTAAATGACTACTTGTATCTTACCCTGGTTGAACTTGAGACAGACTTTTTCTGAATACAAAGTAGTACAGGATGATTTCATGGGGCTGAGCTCCTCTGTTGAGGTGCTTAGACCATTCTGAGTGCAGGAAGGATGTCAAATTTGCTCAGCCTTTTGCAGGATTGTACCTTGAGAGTCTGTACCTCTAACAGATTGACAAGCAAAATAGTAGAAAAAGTGAGTGGGGAGTTGCCATGGTGATCACAACATTTGATAACTGCAAATAACACTGCTCCATAAAGCAGCCATGAACCAGAATACAAAGATGGCATTTACTGAGACCAAAAGTCCAAATTTCTAAAAGCCTTGCCTCATTGAATGTCAATATATTGACAGTTCATTTGATTTCATGTCTATCTTTGATATGACTTCACACTCAAAACAGGTTTCTTGTTTTATTGTCCCCTGATGAATTGGCAGGGACTATAAAGAGACAGAAAGCTGAAATCTGAAGACTGTGTGGTGATAGTAACCAAGCAGATATCTGTCAATATGAGGATTCCTCTCTGCTGCATGGCTACAGGATTTCTCTTTGGAAAGACAAAGTATGCAGAAATGGGTTCTTTTTCATGGGCTGTGGGGCTACACCTGCTCCACCATGGGTTTCTCCGGGGGCTGCAGGGGCACCTGGGGCGCCTCCTCCCCCTCCTTCCCTGGCCTTGGTGTCTGCACAGTTTCTTACACCTTCTCACTCCCTTCTCTGATGGCAAAAAGCAGCTGCTTGCATTTTTCTCTCCTAAATGTGATTCCCAGAAGCGCTGTGACCATCGCTGATGGGCCCGGCCTTGGTCAGCAGCTCTGGCCTTGAGCCGGAGTTTTTGCTTTGCCGGGCCTGCAGAGAGCTTCAGGCTGCTTATTGCAGAAGCCACCCCTACAGTTCCTATTTCTCCAACAGAACCCAGCTACGCAAAACCTTTGTCTCCTCATTTTACTCCCTCTCCTCTAGATTTGTCTGACTGGATTCAGAAGCAGAGAACTAAGAAAAGGCAGTCCCCACTCCTCAACAGAACAGATTTGAGCTTCTTGGTCTGTTACTATAGAGAGATTGCTCAGTCATCTTTAAAATAATTTTTTCCTAAATCTGTAGCTAGTGTAACTCCTAAATCTAGCTAAAATTTCGCTAGACATCAGACTTCGACAAACTCTGAAAAGAAGATTTAATTTGTGTGATCTCAAATTATCTGATGATCGGTTTATAATTAGCAATTTAGTTTTATGTTGATTCTGCTCACAGATCTTAAAGGGACTCTAGTAATAAGCAGAGACTCATTGCTATGGTCTGAAAGGATGGAGTGACTAATCACAGCATCAATTAAAAACAACATGATGTTGCATAGGAAACTTGGAAAAAGGTAACATTTGCAAACTCATGGAGTCCTATTGTGGATAATCCCTGTATTACATTATTATAGCCTAAAATTGATGTCTGTATGATTATCAACATAGACATTCTCGTAGGCTAACTTCACTTAAGTCTTGGTCATATTGTATTTTTTTTGGCAGAGGTATCAGTGACTATCTTCTAAGGCACAGGGACATGTTGTCAAGTGCACTTGTGGGAGAAAGTGCTGTATTTTCCATCACCTAACATGGCCATCAAGCCCAATTAAATGGGGCCAGCATAGAATTGGATTGACAGTCTGGATTATTGCCAGTCTTTTTATTTTTTTGCCCCCATTCATTCCAAGCACAGAGATTGTAATTGCAGACCGACTCTTCGAAAGGCACTGAGTCATCCCTATCTTTTCCGTTTCTAAATCTTATTTTTATATCACTAGCAAGTCCTTCTGAAGTATCCCTACTACTGGTTCTGTGCTCTTAGTCTCAGAGTTTGAGTTTTGTTTGTTTACTGCAATTAGGCGATGAGTTATGAGTAAAGTCTAGGGGGAAAAAAAGGGTAGAAATCTTTATTTTTGGTAAATCAGAAAGTGCACATTGCTCTTCATGTTAGCATATGATTCAGTCAAGAAGGAAGAAGTTTCTGATTCAAGATCTGAATCAGCCTGTAGGTTTCCATGCATGTCTTATGTTTATGTATCAGCTTCAACTAGTTTAGAAATGACAGGGAAGTCTAGCTGTGAAGGTTTAGCAAACTAAATTGTCAACTAAATTACATGTAAAAGACGTTGCCTGTACCCTCAAGAAAATGAGGAAAGAGCAAAAACTTTAATGAGGATATAATTAATTGACTGACTTCTTTCTTTGAATACTTCCTTTTGTTTAAAATTTAGTTAGCCCTTGTTTTGAGTGAGACAGAGGTTAAGCAGACTTGTGCATGCCAGGAGGAAAAGGCTAACTAGGGGCAGATTTGAGATTAAAGGTTGTTGGATGTCACATGAAATATCGGAATCTGTCTCTGTTAGGCGTTACAGGAGAGGTAATTTTGGCAAAGATCTAGGTGCTTCTTTGTAGGAAGGAACAAAATACAGAAAGAAGAGAAAAATCTGAATTTTAAGTCATGATGTGGCAAAGCAGATAGAGAGAGAAAAGGCCGATGGGGGATGCATCTCTTCTCCAAGCGAACATCAGAGAAAGGATCCTGAACCTTTCTGAGTACCAGACACACAAATCCCACGCATTCCTGACCCTTCCCACCCCTGCAAGTAACCCGAACTCTGCTTAAGAGCTCCTTCTTATGAGCTGATAGGAAGCAAACAGAAGGAGCAGGCAGAGGCTGGTCCCGTGCTGCAGATGGGGGCTAGAAGTCACTGCTGTCATCACTGTTAATTGATTTCTGACTTCCTGTTTGTGTCCATCAAAAATGATAATTTCCCTCTTTCCTTCTTCTCCACTAAGCCTGGAACCTTCTAAAAAAACCTTGAAAGGAAACAGTTACAGGATGCTCAATCTTAACAGGGAATTACAAAAATGAAAGAGAAACTGCAGATGATGGGAATCCTTCCCTCCCTTACACTGTGCCAACATAAGGCACTGCAAGGCATCCTTTATTGTTCACCTACATTCATATTTTTCTCATTTCACTAAATTAAGCCTTTCATGATTGCTAATTGCAGTGTTTCTGATTAATTTCCTTTCCTGGAAGAAGACCAGCCCTCAGAAACATGATTGTTTTCAAATTTATGAAATTGTTACTCATTGCAGAAACAGGATTGCCTTTTCCTTAGCAATGCTCCTGATTGTATCAGCCATGCTAGTTACTAGAACCTTCTGGGAAATGGGGATTTTTCTGTGTGCTATTGAGATCAAAAAGCTAGGAACCAAAGCTAATGAGAAGCCACTAATTTTTAGAAGCAAAGATCAAAATATTGAAAAATCCTAATAAAGAAGGTAATTCCCAAATAAAACAGATTGGGATTTTTAAGGACTTTTAAAATTAAATTATGGTAATTAACTGAGGTTAAGTCTTTTTTGAGGAAAATGTACTGCTTGCAACACGAATACTTCAGAAGTTTCTTTGTTACATGTAGGAATACCGAGAGGATGAAAGGAACTCAAGACAATATATTAATCTCACCTAATATTAGCTACATAACGTACAGGTAACTGAATTATCTGATTTTCTTTTGTGGACATCAAAGAGATAAGCAGCTGCATAGTGCATTTCTACTGATTCTGAAACACACCCAAGGTCAAGTCAATGAATTGCCCCAGCAATGCCAGAACAACTGGTTTAGGTCTGAGCGATGCCATTGTGGAACCAGCCCAGGGAGCACATCCAACATAAGACTAAGCTTATTTAGAAAAAGAAAAGGAAAAAAAAAGAATTCTTGGCTCCTTCTTGGCAAATACTCTCTTCATCTTTCCTTTCCTAGTGACTTTGCAAGCATCACTCTCAGAATAGAGAGCTCAGTGTTTGCAGTGCTCTGTACCTCTGAAAAGCTGCTGTCACGGTTTTTCTGAGGAAATTCAGCTTTGATTGTGGCACTTAGCAATTTCCAAATTAGCAGTAAATAAAACCAGGCTGTAGTGGTAGAAGATACTAATAGTGGAATTGGTTTTGCATGCTTAAGCCATGCTACAAGCTTCTGTGATGCTTTACAGACCTTTAAAACAGAGGTGCAATCTGAGCCCACAAATACATGTGGAAGAAGGGCAGTGTCCGAAAGGGTTGGGCTAGGAAAGCACAGCAAGGGTGAGATTGTGTTTTTCCTTTTTTTGGGGTACTAAAATAAGTTGAATAAAAACACCTGTCTAGACAAGTCCTGTCCTAGGGAACAGAAATCCTATCTAGATGGATGAAGAAGACAGGAAAGGTCAGCTTAGTTTGTTATCTATACAGCCATAGGTTGTGATGCAACTTCTGCATGTGAAAGGTCATTTACAGACAGGAATTTTATATGAGTTTCCCAATGGGATGAGCTCATTCTGACTGTAGCCAGAGGAGCCCAAGAGATGATATTTCTGTGATCTCCCCTTGACCAGGAATGTTTTGATGTGATGGGCTGCTGTGCTAAACCTCCATTAGAGAAACTTTTGGCTATTTTAATGGCAGTGTTGGCACAGCAGGGGTGTTATATGGCTCTGCTGTCGTGGAGACAACCCAATGCCTGCTTACAGGGGATGAGCAGGGAAATCTTCCCTGTGGCTATTTTCTTATATTAGTACAGATGTTTAGTTGCAGTAGGAAATCAGTTCCACTTCTACCACACTGTAGTCTCAATTAACTACCGTAGCCTCACTTACTACTTGAGTTTTATTGCAGAATCCTCCTGCTGTTGATTTTGGCTCCGAGGAGGCTTTTTTCTTCCTAAGATCCCTGGGGGATCTTGTCTGTAATTCCTGTTTTCCAGTGGGGAATGGATGTTGATGAGGGACCCGTGGAGTACAGTGATGTGCCCTGGGTTAACTTCAGTGTTAAAAATTCTGAGGGCAATGCTTTGTAAGTAGCAAAGCATTACTCCTTCCCATGGGATTTATGGTAATAGCATTAATCATGATGAATTCTTTGGGTATCTGTGTGGCAGTCATTTCTCTACAGCTGTTTTTTCTGCCTTACAAGGTCAGCTTCCTTTACATGCAGGTCAGTGAGCTTTTACTGCAACCACAGTGAACACGCAAATGTAAATACTTCATATGAAATACAGGAGGAAAAAAGAACCACTATTTGTGATGGATGGATAGTCACTGACAGATAAAGATTCAGTGTGTGTTGGGAGAATAGCATGGCCAACAGGACCAAGGAGGTGATCGTCCCCCTGTACTCAGCCCTGGTGAGACCACACCCTGAACACTGTGTTCAGTTTTGGGCCCCTCACTACAAGAAAGACATCGAGACCCTGGAGCATGTCCAGAGAAGGGCAACCAGGCTGGTGAAGGGGGTGGAGCACAAGTCTGAGGAGCAGTGGCTGAGTTAACTGGGACTGTTTAGCCTGGAGAAGAGGAGGCTGGGGGGAGACCTTATTGCTCTCTCCAACTACCTGAAAGGAGGTTGTGGTGAGCTGAGTCTCAGCCTCTTCTTGCAGATAACCAACAATAGGACAAGAGAGAATAACTGCAAGTTGCACCAGGGGAGGTTCAGGTTAGAAATGAGGAGAAATTTCTTCTCAGAAAGAGTGGTTGGGCATTGGAAGGGGTTGCCCAGGGAGGTGGTGGAATCATTGTCCCTCAGAGTGTTTAAGGAAGGGTTGGATGTGGTACTGAGGGACATGGTTTACTAAGTAATATAGGATGTAGGGGGACAATTGGACTAGATGATCTTGGAGGTCCTTTCCAGCCTTAATGATTCTGTGATTCTGTGAAACTTTCATAATGGAGTATCTTTCTTAAATGAAGGGCTCCTAATTTACTCCTTTCTATTTTCGGAGGCATCAGCTGATAATGCTGATTCAATAAGGCGATGGGAATTATGGTTTAACAAGACGACATTACTTCGTTAGTATTTAATATGCTATCCTGGGTTTTAGAAAGGAAATGCTAACACCACTTGGAAAAGTATAGTTAAAAAGAAAAACAAATCAGATGGGAAGAGATCTCCAGTGTGAGACGCCGACATATTGATAAGTTTTACTGCTGAGATCCAGTTCCAGACCTTTAAAAGCACAGACATTAATGAGAAAGAACACATGCTTCATGGGAATAAAGCTTCTCATGTCACTGTAGGAAACCAAAAGGGTTCTTTGAAATGTGAGAAACTCCCATTGTTCCTTGCTGTGACCCTGTTTCCTTACTGATGCTCCTGGCTGTGGCTGCCTCATTTTCTTTCCTACTGTTTCGTTTGGGGTTTGGGTGTCCTTTCAGTGCAGTTGATTTCTGGAAACTGAAAAGCAGATGGTTAGTGTTTGTAAATTGCCAAAGCCTCGTGACTTCAAATGGTTATTTGCCTTGAAAATTTGAGCAGCTAACACAGCTATTCAAGGGGTGTACGATGCTTTTCTTCTCCCATACTTCCCTGCATAAATTGAAAATCAAGTCTCCTCTCTGCACTTCTGAAACTGTAAAAAAACATTTTATTTGCATCTCACATAATAATATACAATTTAAGAAAATACTCAGATTCTTCACTTTAGACATATATTTGCATAGACATTTTTAATAGATTTTCAAATCTACCAACATATGTGATATTATTTGAATCTATGCATTCAATTTCTGCGACTCAGGCAATATATATTGTGCAGTCAACATAAAACTATAGTAGAAATAGACAGTAAGCTTAAGGTTTCATTTAGCACTTACTTAACAAATTGGGATCTAAAATAAAAGCTTTGCCTAGAAATTAAATATGGAATTACACATTTAGTCTGTAGATTGCAGCTTAAGAACAGGGCTTATTTTAAATTCACTAAAATCTGACTTAATCTTGACAGCTTTATTGGTATAAACATTAACACTGAAGAAGAAGCCCACTGGAATTTATACTATCGCAATGCATTTTATTGACATTGTTCTGGCCTTTCCTTTCTGATACAAAGGAATAAATAACACCCATGTAACCCACCCTTAGAGTATTACCAATAATTCAACCAGTGTTGAGTTGGGTGTTTGCTGCAAGCAAAGAAGAAAGGATTAGTTCTGCATGCCCATTGATCTTGTAGGACATTTGTTTGTTTTCATTTGGAAGCCCTCTTAGGTTTTGCAGAGTGCAGCCCTCAGTTCCCTCAGCTCACTTTCCATGCCAGGTACGCTTGCTGTCAAGGCTTGTCCTGACCAGATGGCTGCAGCTGAGCAGGGAAGAGCAGCGCAGAGGCTGGTCTGCTCTCCATCCTGAACCCCACTGCCCCGCACTGCCAGCAGGCAAGCTCTGCCCTGCATCTCCTCTCTCCTGCTCCAGAGGAGACAGCAGTAAGACACAGAGAGCTGTGGACCCCAGCTCACCAGCACCCTGAGCATCATGTGGACATCTTAGTCCCCTCCAGGTCTTGCAGTTACAGAACCACAGAATTATAGGGGTAGGCAGGGACCTCTGGAGATTATCTAGTCCAACCCCCCTGCCAGAGCAGGATCACCTCAAGCAGGCTGCACAGGACAGCATCCGGGGGGGTTTGAATGTCATCAGAGGAGACTCCACAACCTCTTTGGGCAGCCTGTCCCAGGGCTCTGCCACCGTCACAGTGAAGAAGTTTCTCCTCATGCTTAGTTGGGACTTCCGATATTCAAGTGTATGCCCATCACCTCTTGGCCTGTCCCTGGGCACCTCTGACAGAAGATTGACCCTATCCTCCTGACCCCACCCCTTGTGTATTCATCAGCATTGATAAGATCCCCCCACTCAAGTCTTCTCTAGGCTAAAAAGTCCCTAGTCTGTCAGCCTCTTCATAAAAGAGAGATGTTCTGGTCCCCTCACCATCTCTTGCTACTTTTTGTACCTTCTCCAGTAGCTCCCTGTCCTTCCTCAACCGGGTAGCCCAGAACTGAACACAATATCCTAGATGAGGTCTCACCAGGGCAGAGGAGAGGGGCAGAAGAACCTCCCTTGATTTGCTGGCCAGTTCTGATTGTGTCTTCTCACCTCCTACCCTGTCATCCCCACACCTGGTCTTTGTGCTTCTATGTTGCTCCAGGATTGTTTGCCTTTGTCTTTGTCTTAACCCTCACCTCATCATTCTGTATCCCTTCTACCTGCACTTCTCTGCCCATTAATTAACTCTCTGCACAAGAGATACCAAGATAATTGGCACATTCTCTCCACAGCCCTTATGTTTATCTCCAAGGAGGAGGCAGGTATTCTCTAGTCATACAGTTCAGAGCACAGCAGGATCCTGCTTTAGTCAGCCAAGAGCTATTAACTGTTCCTAACGTGGTTAATGGTGATAGCAGTGGTTCAGAGGTGCTTTTTCCCCCTTATCACTGCAACTCAAGTAGAGGGCAATACTCCTCATGGTTAAGAGTCTAAAGGGATACATGCCAAGGGAATACATCCATGGTCTCCCATTCTCCAGCAATTCTTTTATTGTCCATCTGGACTTCTCACTGTGTGACCTGACTGAATTCTAGAAATTAACTTCTTATACATCATCCCTGAACTGCTTTGGGCTTTTGGTGGTTTCTTTTTTTTTCTTTAATTGCTGAAAAAAACCCCAAAACTAAGAGGTTTCTTTGGGTGGGTTTTTTTTTTCCCCACTTGTCTTATAAAGTTTACATGTCATCGTGGTATGGAGCCGATTTCCAAAAATTGATGTCGTTCTATCATTTGTTGGTACTTGGGTAGCAGCTTGTGCTGAGAGCTGACCACACTTTGATTTTCTTCTGTCAAAGTTCACGCTTCCCCCCCAGTTAGTCCCTGGATTATGTTTACCTTTTCTGTTATGCTTTTTTAAATTTAATCACCTTATTAACATCCAGCTAATTTCTGACGAGTTCGACGGCTTCTCCTGTGCGGTAGCAGTCAGTGCTCTCCCCGTTTCATTAAACGCTTCTCTTCCTCCCTGCACTTCACTTCTCCTACTCATTTCAGCAAAGAGGTTCCTATGGCAACACACTTTCCATATACACTTTAGGTTGTGCTTCAGCATAAAAAACATTGTACCAGGCTCTCTTCTCTTTAATGAAGGCCCAGGCATCCCCACCCCCCATCTGATACCTGACTCACTCTGGGGTTTGGAACAAACCCATTTGTTTGGGAACAATGTGATTATTTTTTTTTAATGCTTGGATGCATTTTGCAATTGAAAAACTGGTTTTGTAGAATATAATGGGGTGTTTCAGTTGGAAGGGACCTGCAGGGATCACCCAGTCCAGCAGCCTGACCACATCAGCACTGACCACAAGTTAAAGCATGGTGGTAACGGCATTGTCCAAATGCTGCTTTAACACTGACAGGCTGGGGGCATTGACTCCCCCTCTTTAGGAATCTGTTCAGTGCTTGATCACCCTCTCAGTAAAGAAATGCTTCTTAATGTCCAGTCTAAACCTCTCCTTGTGCAGCTTTGAACCATTCCCACATGTCCTGTAACTGGAATATTTATCAGGGACAATCTTTCCACAGTCATCTTCAGCAGTCTAGGTGTGTTGGTAGGATTTCTCATTAATTTTTTAAGCTCGTGTTCCTGCTATAGAGGGTTGGTGCAGAAAACAGCATCTTCCAGACGCCCTAAGGCACTCCCAGGTCAGCACTGGTCTGCCGCACACAGCGGGCTGCAGGATCCTACTTCAGACTCTCTGTGCTTCAGTCAGCTGAGATGGTCATTGCTACCCCGTGAACAGGTGCAAATTGTGCTCACAAAATAACAATCACCTCCTTCAGTCAGCCCTCACAATCCATCAACGAGTCTATCACAAACAAAGTCAACAAGATGTTCCCATTCGCAGCTTTTGGATTGTAATGCCACAGTCTGTTACAAACCCATCAGATGTTTCAGTGCTGGGCTGCTATGGGAGTGTTTGAACACATTGCTCTCCAGTGCGATGTTTTTCCTACCAGGAAACAATCTTTAAATATTTGCACAATAATATTTCACTATGGCCACTCAGCTGAACTAGAGAAGATGGGATAAGCTATATCCCGTTATTCATATAGGTGGATGTGTGCACATACACATGAATCTCTATAAATGTATATATTTATGTGTAATTCATATATTTCCCAAAAGAATTTACACTTTGCAAAGACCGGAGGCTCTTAGATGTTACTCTTTATTTCATAGAATCATAGAATCTCTTGAGTTAGAACAGACCCATAAGAATCATTGAGTCCAACTCCTGGCTCCACACAGGCCCAGACAAGTCAGAGCATGGGACTGAGGGCATCATCCAGACGTTTCTTGACCTCAGTCCAGCTCGGTGCTGGGACCACTCCTCTGGGGAGACTGTTCCAGTGCCCAACCACCCTCTCAGTACAGAACCTCTTCCTAACATCCAGCCTAAACCTCTCCTGTCACATCTTCATGCTGTTCCCTCGGGTTCTATCCCTGGTCACCAAAGAGAGCAGATCAGCACCTGCCCCTTTGCTCCCCCTCATCAGGAAGCCACAGCGTTATCCCAGTGACATTTAATCAGACGTTCCTTCTGCGCTACATGTTTTTCATAAATACAGAACCTACACGTCACCCCTGCCCAAACCAGTTATATTTTCTGTACAAGATGCGATGAGAGACGCTTGCAGACAGGCAGAAGGCAGAGTGCAAGGAAAGCGGTAAGACAATAATGAACAGTGAGATGGACTGCTGCCTAATAATACTGCCAAATTAAACACTGTTACAGCTTCGTAGGTTTCACGGAAAAGCTGAACAAAGCAAAGATCTAGGAAAATTAATTTTGGATAGATTTCAGTGAAATGGGATTTCATTTGCCAGTGACAGAGAAAAAGAAATTGCAGCAATTGAAATTTAATGTGAAAGTTTGAGAAGCAGATTTAGTTGTGTGGAATAGAATTTACTCTGCTAAGCATTAATAATCCTACCTAAGTCAGAAAAACTAATTTTAATTATTCGTAGTTAGAGAACTTTGACTAATTTTCAAAAGCATCCATGAGACCACAGTATCCCTGGAGAATGCTTTCCATTTCTAAAAGTGAGTGAAGATTTTAGCAGTGAGCATGTCTTTGGCTTTGGCTAAAAATATGGGCTTTTAAGGGCCACATTACAGATACCACTTGTTAGGTACTTAAAAAGATATCCAAGGATCCACCAAATATGTCTGTTGAGTAATAACTACTGATTTCAGGTTAGACATCTACTTAAAAGCTTAGAATCATAGAATCCTAGAATATCCTGAGTTGAAAGGGACCCATAAGAATCATGGAGTCCAACTTCTGGCTCCACACAGGACCAGACAAGTCAGAGCATGGGACTGAGGGCATCATTCAGATGCTTCTTGACCTCAGTCCAGCTTGCTGCTGGGACCACTTCCCTGGGGAGCCTGTGCCAGTGCTCCAGCACCCTCTCAGTACAGAACCTCTTCCTAACATCCGACCTAAATTTCCCCTGTTGCAGCTTCATACCGTTCCATTGGGTTCTATCCCTGGTCACCAGAGTGCCTGCCACTTTGCTCCCCCTCGTTAGGAAGCCACAGACTGTGATGAGGTTTCCCCTCAGCCTCCTCTTCTCCAGGGTGAACAAACCAAGGGACTTCAGCCTCTCCTCATAAGACTTCCTCTCCAGACCCTTCCCCATCCTCTTTGCCCTCCTCTGGACACTCTCAAAGAGTTTTGTGTCCCTCTTGTACTGTGGAGCCCAAAACCACACCCACGACTCAAGGTGAGGCTGCCCCAGCACAGTGCAGTAAGCAGTAAGTGCAGTAAGCTTTTGCAGATCTAACTCGTTGCCTTGCATCTTCAGACTCTGCCTCCTTTTTCAACTTTTGGAGTGGAGACCATTCAAGTTTCTTTTTCAATTGTTACCTAAGCTTTTATGCTGGACTCATCCCAGGTTGTGGCTGGGCCATAAGAGATGCCTAACTATTTTACAAAGCTGGATTCATAATTTGTTTTCTGTTCTTATTTTTGTCAAACAGCTGCTGTCTTCTCCCTGCAGTTCTCATCAAAATGCTCATTTCTCCATTTTTGTGGTGGTTAATTGACTTGCTAGAGAATTGAAAAAAACCCAACCCACAAAACACAAAATGCTCGTAATTTAAAGTGTGTCTGCATGGTGTGTTTAGGCAGATGAGAAGTTGCTCTGCTTGTGATGTAAATGGACTCATGACTTTCATCTGTTTGATCTATTCTATCAAAAAATGCTATTGTGGCAGCAGCAATCCTGAAAATATTTTTTTTCCCTGAGTTTTAGCAGAAGTGGTGATATTCAGGCTGTGCAATAAAACCACTGTGCCCAGAAGTCAGATGTTTATAGAACAATTGTTGTAGGAAGTGTTGTCTCTTAGCATCCTATTTAGAAAATAAATTACTCATCCTTACGTGTGCTAGTTGAGGCTGAATATGATTACTCAGTTGGATAAAACTTACAGAAAATCATGAGATCTTGTCTGTGGTTAGTATCAGTCCTCTTTACTGGAGACATGGATTGTATAACATCATGTATCTAAAGGGCAGGCAAAGCAGAAAGCTTTTGAAAATGGGCTATCGATTTTCCATATAAACTGATGGTTTTTGTGTCATCACTGCAACTTCAAAACACCTTCCAGGTCTGCATTAATTAGTGTAACTAACATATGCTAGCAACGGTTCTTCTCATCTCACCTTTTGAAGGAAAACAGTGTGGGCAGAGAAGTGTTTCAGTTGGCTTTTTGAAGTTATCTGTACATGCATATTGCTATGTACTCATATTAGTTAAAGCAAGATGGAAAACAATGTTTAAAAGCAAATCCGGTGAGGTCTGTGACTACTCTCAGTTGTGTTGGGAATTCATTCCTTAGCCACTGGCTGACCTGTCAAATTGTGGTTCAGCTCTTGAGTGCTCAATGTTGAGTCATGTCTGTGTAATTCCAGCCCAATTAACTTTTGATTCTCAACAGGTCATGGGTATGTGCAGGTCCAGTGACTGCAAATGTTCATACTTACGCAAATCAGATCCAAAGTGGATAATCTGAGCTCTTACATCACCGGGCATGCTTGAAAGTTCTGGTTGTAATCTTTCCAGACTACTACACTTCAGAGGCATGATGAGCTTTTTTTGAGAAATATTTGACTGGTCATTATTTAAAGACTTAAACAGTGATGTTTGGCATCCTGTGATTCCCCAGGAATTGGTGGCAGTGATTGTGATCAGTAAATGAGAAGTAGAGGTCGGTATCATTTGTGAAACTCTTCAGAACTGATTGCATACAATTAGCAGCTTGCATCTTGATTTTCAAAATCTGGAGGTGTGAAGTGAGGAAAAATTTCATCTTTTTTCTTCAGGATTAGGAGGTTCAGAAAATTTTCAAATCTGGAGATATTCCCACATGCAACTATAAGTTAATTTTACATGAGGGCACATACTTATTTTTTAAAGCTTGCCTATTTTGTCTTAAGTGAGTTTAATAAACATAGAATCATAGAATGATAGAATCGCCTGGGTTGGAAGAGACCCTTAAGATCGTTGAGTCCAACCACAGTCTAACCCTGCCTAGTCCACCTCTAGATTGTGTGCTTCCTGCAATAAATTTATCATGTGAATTCTACTTCTATCTTATTTTTCTGAAAGTTTCTGGAACAGTCTTACTATAGGATTTGATGACAGCAATGAAAATATGCTAATATACTCCATTCTCTGTATTTTTTCTTTTTTTTTTTTTTACAAAAAGAAAGGAAATCTCCCCAGCTGCATAGCTCGAACTATACAAGAATAGGAGTTTTTTGATTCTCAAAATGATGGAGGAGAGGATAGAAAAATTCTTTGAGCTATTTACCTTGCCTAGAAATGCATCATTTACATGGAAGATGGGGTTCAGCTAACACTTAATGTCAGGCATGGGCATCAGTTGAAAATTAGGGTTCCTAAACTGGAATTTCTCCATGGGGTTACCTGCAGGGATCCAGCTCCCAGTGCAGCAGGTCAGTGGCACCTTGTGTGGGTGATGGACAGCAGTGTCTGGGGCACCAGCATGGCACTGGTGATATGGTGCTGAAGCCCACAGCAGCAGCTGAGGTAGTTCTAGCATTGTATGTGGTACCAGCCTCCCACACTTTGGCAACAGGGTCTTATCCCTAGACTTCCTTTACAGTCAGAAAGAAGCAGTTGTAGACCAAGATTAGGAAAAGCTTCTTCCCAGAGAGGGTGGTAGGCAGTGGAATGGGCTGCCCAGGGAAGTGGTGGAGTGTCCATCCCTGGAGGTATTTAAAAAATGATTAGATGTGGTGCTGGGGGACATGGTTTAGTGGTGGATAGCGGGTTAGGGTGATGGCTGGACATGATGATCTAAAGGGTCCCTTCCAACCAAGACAGTTCTATGATTCTAAGATCCATGTGATCTGTTTTAAACATCTTTTAATTTGTATCCATTGACTATCAGCGCAGTGTAAATGACCAGGCAAGTTATGCATGTCTTCACTGTAGACATTTTAGAAGTAATTGCATCCTCGATTTCAACCTACATCTGAGATTATGTGGAGCAGTGCAAGCCAATGTAGAGGACTCATTGATATTGCTGAGTTTCTTCTCTTCTCTGCTCCCTTGCAGAGCTCTGGTGTTCTGCATCTGTGCTAGATAATTCAGCTCTCTAAATGGCCAGAGAATGAAGCAAACAACCAACAAAAAAAAAAAAAAAAGGAAAAACCAAGTTCTGGTGTGTGGCTTGTCAGATTAACATCAGACCTGTCAGAAGGGAAGGGAAAGAGAAAACAGGGTAAGGAATGTCCTTCCTTAAAAGCAGCAAATGTGACTGGCTCTTCAGAGCTGTACAACATCTTCTCAGGTGAGTGGAATCTGAATGAAGCCGGGGTTTGACCACAAAAGAAAAAAATACCAGTTAAAAACGTGAAGAATTTATGTTTGTTGTGGAAAGGGAAGGAGATGTTGGTGAAATGAAGGGATGTCAGTGAGAGGTAGGGCCTCTTTTGAAAGGCTCAATGCCACCTCTTTTGATACCACAATTAAATACTGTGGAAGTAATTACGCCTCTACCTGAAAATCATGTTTTAAACTGAAGGAAAAGTACTTATAAATACTTCTTTGTATCACAAAGAAAGAAAAAGAGTTTGATGAAGTTGCTTCCTTCAAGGACATATATTACTAATGCTAGGGGACAGAGTTTTCAAAAAACATGATCAGTGATCAGGAGCAGAGTGAGGCCAATAGGGGATACTCTGAAAACTATCCTGGAATGACACAGGATCTCTGAATAATTCAGGTTGGAAGGGGTCTCTGAACATCATCTATTCCAACCCCTTTCTCAAAATGGAGCCAACTCAATGAGGCTCTGCTGGGCCTTCTTCAGTCAAGTTCTGAGTATCTCCAAGGATGAAGATCCACAGCCTCTCTGGGTAACTTGTTCCATTGTTTCACCACCCTCATGGTGACTTTTTTCCCTAGGCTTAGTCAGAATTTGCCCGTGCTGCATCTAGTGGGTTTTGCCTCACCCTTTCACTGTGCACCTCTAAGAATGGTCTGACTCCATCTTCCCTAGACCTTCCCATTAAGTAGCTGCAGCCAGCAGCAAGATCTCCTCTTTGCTTTTTCCTCTTAAGGCTGAGCAAACCCCAGCATCTCAGCTTCTCCTTCCACATGAATGCCTACTATAGAGTTACTCGAAGTAAACATCATATGAGAAGGCAGCTCTCTAGCTGTATGGAGCATCTAACTCACTTTCCCAGGAGAGGGCCAACTCTGCCAGCCTGCTTTTATCCTGAAGCCCTGTGGAGCTCTGACATGAATTACTGCCAATTGTAGACGACAGAAGAGATGTGCATCGCTTGGTTACAAGAGAACATCTTTGTTCTGTGTGACTGCTCCTCTTATGGCAAACCTTACTGTAGCAAAGAGCAAACCACATTGCTGCTGCCTTCTTTTGTCTTCCATAAAGTATCGTTAATTAGTTCTTAATGGTAGCTACACTTCTCAAATGCATTGCATTTCATGATCCCAAAGTGCTTTGGAAGATTTAAGTTGTATTTGCGGAGTGCAGAGGTGCAAAGGGGACTAGGAATGAGAGAGAAAACAGAGCAGAGCTTGTGCTTGGGGAAGATTAAAAGCTTACCCAGGGCAACATTATGGTGGTGCCCATGGTTTCAAGGAGGCAAAGGTGGGAGGAAGCACTCTGGCTGCTTTGTTTTATGCTTTGTGTATTCGCAAGGTTCTCATATATGTTGGGGGAGGGTTGTGCCCTGTTTTGCTAAAATCGCCTGTGATTTAAATTAGTTTCATTTAATGCAAGAGATTTTAAGCAAATTTTGAAGGAGTCTCTCCTTTTTTTAATTTAAGATGCTACTTTTGAGACACTGAAACTATTAAAATGTGAAAAAAAATCCACAAACATTTAAATAAAGCCCATATTTGGTGAACTCTTATGTCAGAAGAGGGCTGTACCAGTTGTATTTCAACAGATGTATAAATCTAGAGGAGAAATAGGTCACAAAGCTTTCCAAATTGTACAAATCACATAAAAAATACATTTGTATTTTACTTGTATTAATAAAGCTACCACTGTGGGTATTCTCTGAATCATGAATCAGACATCATTTCCTAATCTTCTTTTCTCCCAATATATGTCTATTGGTTTTCTCCCCACCACTCTCCCACCCACCCACCCCCCCCCATTTAGGAATGGGTTTAAAATGTGATAGCTGAATTTGCAATATTATTTAAAGTTCCATTTCTTCCCAGTTCTTGTCTTTTTCACAGAGGAAATTCTGTTGCACAGTTGTGGGAGCTGTAATGCAAATTGATAGGGCCTGGGATCCACAAGATCAGGTATTTAGACACATAAATGTAATTACCTGCACCCACAGGATAGCAGACATATGCAAAAGGGTGAAGAGAAGCTGGAAAAATATCCTAAAGTGAGATAACTAAAAAAGAGAATTGATGAAAGTATTGAAAATACAGTCTAAGCTGTTGCTCTATTGGAAAATTCTACTACTGTAGAATTGAAACTTCTTTTAAACTACTTAAGGAGAAAGCAGGCAAACCTTCAGTGCTTTTTAAAGGAATGCAATGTTGTAATTTTTCTAGGATTCAGTTAAAGCGTTCAAGGCCATGATAAAGGCTTGGATGGCCTGCTCTGTTATACCTGCCTCCCACATGCTGTTAATTTTCACACTGGTACCACGCAGCTGAGGACAGCAATCGGGTAGAATAAAATTGTATTTTCCATTAGAGTAAATTCAAGGATGAAACCTATCTTTGATAAGTTTATTCATCCTGTCTTGATTTGATGACACAGAGAAATGAAGAATTCAGCAATTCATGTGCTAATTCCTTCCAGTGGTTATCCATTTAAATAGATATTAAAATATGTGAATTATTTCCCATGTGGATTTTTCCATCTTCCAATTCCTAATCTCTTCTTTTCATGCCTTTCTAAATGAAAGTCATTAAGTATCTAATATTTTGTCCCATCAAAGTGGCTTTAAGTTACCGCTTCTCTATTTTCTCTTTGCCAAGCTCATAACCTCCACAATAATTTCTTCAGCTTGCTTTCTCCGTGGCTGTTTCAGCTTCTGCCTGAGTGTTTCTCTTTTGGGCAACAGAATTTCTTACAGGGTTTTACTACAAATGCCCACAGTACCCAGACACATGTTTTGACTGTACATTTTACTCCTTTTCCTCCTCAACCTAAGCACACCACACCCGTGGGGATTGCCCAACCATTTTTACTGTAAATCTCTTTTCAGTCATTCGTAGCAATTGTTTTCATTCTTTGTTTCTCCCTATACGTTGTATTAGCTGGTTATATTCAGACAGATCTCATTCCACTGGGACTAGCCTAACAAATGAACCAGATCATAAAATATGGCTGATGGGCTCTAATTGCTATTAGCTTCGCTGCCGGTCTTTGTTCTAGCCTCAAATTGAATCAAAAGAGGCTTAGCTTTCAAAACCGTTGGTGAAAGTGCTGAAAAATGTGCGCTCTTGTATTTATCCCTCTGAAACTCCACTGAAATAATTTCATTCAGCAATCATTTGGTGCTTTTAAATAACATTTTCAGACACAAGCCATTTCCTTGTGCCTTTGCTGATACGATACAGCACACAGCCTATAGTGTTAATTCAAACACTTCACAAAATATTTAGGGATATCTTTTAATTGATCATCTTTTTAAAGGCAGGAATGAAGCTTTTTTTGAGAAGACCTATTTTCAGTAAAATCATGTGAATGTTCCCATCTCTCGTTTGTTTTTCCCACTACTTTAATTGCTGACTACTCTGTGCTTACCCAAGCATCTTTTCTGTCCATCTGGATCACAATTTTCTCAGTCTGTTGGAGTTTCAGCGGCCCAAGGTGCACTAAAGTGGAAAATCTATAAACCAGATGTATCCTCATTTGTTCCTTCAAGAAGTCGTAGACATTAATTAATCATGCCTATTTATATATCATCTTCTATTCCCAGTTAATAATGTTTAGTACTTTACTTCATTTTTAATAAGCATTCTACTAATTACGGACAGGTATTTCATCCCTTTCATGTAAAAATAAAAAGTACATCATCCTGTTTCTTCCCTAAACCTGAATAGAAGGATTCAATGAACAGTTTCCTGTGTTCTGCATTACCGTTAAGTATTTTATTATCTTCACCATATGATGGATCTACACCATTGCTCAGAGCTTTTTTTTTTTTTATCCAAATAGACTGAGACAGTTCCATTTATTGTTCTTAGTCATGCCAGCTATATTTCTTTCATATTTTTAGAACCTATTATAATTTTATATAATTGATACCTTTCGATTTACATCAGATGATATATTTTCTTTCTTTTTATTTCTGCTGCCTTTATTTCACCATGAAACCAGGAAGAACTTTTGAGCTTATCCTGCCCTGTATAGAGCTGAAGCTGCCACTGGCCATTAGGATCTGGGATGGCAGAGCAATGAGTTGGAGGATCCGTTTGCATAGCCTGGTATACAGTGCTACCCGAAGGCTCAGACAGCTTTTCAGCCACATGTATATAAACTGCAAATGCAGATGATGAGTTCAAAATTTGTGGCTGTGGCTGAAGTTATCTGGAGTCTCTGAGACAGTTGCTGGAAGTACCATTGGCACTGAAAGTACCTTTTTGTGATAGCATTTTTTTCATATTATGGTTTTCTGATTTCTTCCTCTGGAGGCAAGTTCTGCTGTAGTGTTTGCTTGAATGGTTATATGGAAAAAACCCGTATGTAAGGACAGAGGCAAAATTATCTCCTCACAGCTGAACCTTGACAACAGATTCCTGTTCTTCTCTTCTGGGATGTCTGAGTGGCAGATTCTGCCCAGAGGCTTATGAGTACAAATGTGTGGCTAGCAGAAATTGTGAGTTAGACTTGAAAGCCGAAGGTAACTGAATTTTCACCAGAGCTTTGAGGGATTGCAACAACAACAGCTTGTTAGCTTTTAAGTAGTCTCTCAGCGTTCACATAGGTGCTTGACATGCTGATCAATGATATGGAATAATGTAATAAATTCAGCCTGACAGCCTGAGGTGTTTGGTGTGGAGACTGTGCCCTACATTAAGGGCATGCAACCCAAGAGAAAACCTAGGAGTGTAAACAAAAGCAAAGTTAGATGAAGAGTAACGAACAAGGGAGAAATTAAATAGCCAAGTTCATGGGTCCTGTTTCGGGGGAGCAGCTCTTAGCTACTAAGTGACCTGTGCCTGATTCCTTAATCCACGGGTGGAAAGTGCGTGGTGCAGTTATTGTCCTTGAAGAGAATATGTTTGTGGAAGTATTGCAGTAAGTTTGTAACTGCAAGAGGACTGAAAGGTACTGCCTGATTTTGGGCACAGGGAGAGGACAAGTTTTGAAGAAACAAATGTCACATCAATACAGATCCAAATTAGAGTTTTCTGAAAACAAAATCATAGACAATCAGTTTATTCTGATTTAATTCCTAAAATTAGTCCTGGAAGTGACAGACAATATTTGGGTTTTTACTTTGTCGTCTACCATTCTCTTCAGTCCCTTCAGGACTGGGCCAGATGGAGGTCCTGGGGTTGAGATAGAGGACGTTACTCTACAACCGAGAACTGAAGGTGCTAAAAGCTTGGAGAAACTTCAAGGTCTGGCAGGTGCAAGGATCACAGAAAGAAAATGGGAGCCTGAAGCTCGTGCAGAGGCTACAACAGTTTCGAGAGGGGTGGGGAGGAGAGAATGGGAGTGCTGGTGTGGGGTCTGCTGCTTTTCAGAGTCCCTGAGTTAGAAGCAGAAATAAAGTGTGGAGCCTCTCATCCTACGAGGCCATGATGGGCCAGAAGAAAACTGTCTATAATCCCTGCATAATCTCTGATTTAAAATAACCACTTTGGTAGCGTGTATGCTAGTATACAATGTTCAGCAATATTCCCAAACCGGCATTGCTATTGAATTGTTAGCAGATCCCTGGCACATTTTGGCCCAGGTCAGTACTAGGTGGGCTGGGAGCCAGCCCAGGTATAGGACCAGCCCCAGGGACCAGGGTAAACTTTGGAACAGGAGAAGAGCTCGGTGCCACAGATATGAGCTGCTCCAAACCAGCTGCCTCAGAGCCTGGGAATCATCTTGGAAACATCCAAGTTACTAATTATAAGCATAGCCTTTGAGGTCTCTCTAATTAAAAAAATCAGGATTTTAATAAAATCTCCATCTTCTGAGTCCAAAAGTCATTCAGGTCTACCTCACAGCTCCAGCCAGCCCAGGGTGCTGTGTCACTTGAGTTAAGCCATCCCTGGCAGTAGCCATAGTTTCTGACAAGTGCACGTGAGGGTGAGTGCGGAGCTGCCCTGCTGCCAAAGGCTATCGTTATATCATTAGCGCTTCAGGAAACACAGAATGTGAACATGTGGTATAAAGATTTTCTTTTTTTTCTTTTTTTTTTTTTTTAAGTACATTTTTCCCCTGCAGTCAGAATGTCAGAGCACCAGGAACAAATGCTGTTTGAGATCTCCAGCATGCTTGGTGATGCAGCGTGCTACACTACCTGTTGGCACCTTACAGCCTTTGCAGCGCCCAAACCAGCAGCTTGCCAGGAACTTGAGGGTCACCCCTAATTTTTCTATTTATTATTGATTGAATGCTGCATGGTATGCCAATTTGCATAAATCCACATAGCTTTTTAATCTTTAATTACTGCCTATCTTTTTTACAAGTTTTAATATATGCTACCAATCAGTTTCACGAACTGAGATTAAAAAACAAGTGAAAAGGAGAAAATAACACTTCTTGACCTAGGGTTCACCCTTCCTCCCAGTGCCGATGTGCTTTTGAAAGCAGTTCATAGGAAATGAGCCACATTTTCTAATTGTTCCCGTGCTGCTACTTAGCAAGATCTTCCATGAATACCTCCTAGCTGCTCATGCAGACAGATAGAAGTCCATTTAACTGCTGCAGTTTACTGTTCTCCACTTACAGACCATTATGATCAGCAGCATTTTTTGATGGCCCTTTACCAATCTGCAGCATCTCTTTCCTGGGATAAAGATTAGGATGGGGAAAAGATGAAACAGGAGGATAAAATCGATGAGAAAAGTGATGCTCACAAACTGGTCATGAAACTCCTCCTCCACAATGTTTCATATCCATTAACTATTTGGAGGGGGAATCTTCTTTTAAATGTCTCTAAACTTGTTTTTCAAGTAAATAAATAAATCTTGACCCTTTGTGTTAAAAGAAAGGGGGGATTTTGTTGCTGCTTTCAGCTGCCAGAAAGGAGGGTATGGAGAGGAGCCAAAGTCTTCTCAGGGATGCACAGCTGCAGGGTGGGAGGCAATGGACACAAATAACAACAAAGGAAATTCCAGTTCATTATTAAGAACAAAATCTTCACTGTGACAGCAGCCCAATTTTGGAAGAAATTGCTCAGAGAGGCTGTGCAATGTCAGTCCTTGGGTATGTTCAGAACTCAACTGGAGAGTGCCTTGAGCAAGTGGACCTGCTCTGTTAGGACTCCGGGAGGTCCCTTCCAACCTCAATTATTTTTTGATTCTTTGACAATCAAGTAGGTCTGTGAGAGTCAGAATAGATCTTTGATAAGATACACTTCAATTTCAACTAGGTAAATACAATGGCTAGTTTAATAGTGCATATCACGATGCAGTTCATAGTGAGAACCTGTAGCTGTAAATAATGCTTGGGTGCCGTGCTGAAATTAATCTGAGACGGTACAGTTACCTGTTGATTGAAGCACATTTCATGTTGATAATTTGTAGAATGCTGAGACAGGGTATTTTGTCTCATAGGACACTATTAAGTAATCATATCTTAATGAGGCACTAGGAAATTACCTTTCAAAGCCTGGCTTTTTTTGGTATTAATATGTTTACTGTGTAGCAGAGCTCAGGTTCCATCCATTCACTGAAAACCGAATGTAAGTATGGTGTGTGCATAAGGTAATCTGTCTTGTTTTAAGTGTACAGGAAGTTTGTGTGAGGGGTGTAAAGATTCTCCTGCATGAAAACCACCTTTCAAGATAGCTAGATAAGTATTTAGAACCCCTCTCATAGTAGAAAACTGCTCTAGCAAAAGCATTGTTGAATTGTTGGTTTATGGATTTTTATCGTATAGAGCCTGGTAATAATGTTCTCCAGAAAATGTTTAAATCAAAGTTCTTCTAGAAAAAAAGGATGAGACTTTTCTGTATTTTCAAAGATAGATACCAGAACGTTCCTTGCTTTGAACTGAGGACACTTGAAAAGCTGGTGCTTAT
The DNA here is from genome assembly GCA_013400835.1 of Zapornia atra. Classification (NCBI taxonomy): domain Eukaryota; kingdom Metazoa; phylum Chordata; class Aves; order Gruiformes; family Rallidae; genus Zapornia; species Zapornia atra. The sequence continues at coordinate 369,083 of VZTU01029229.1, forward strand.
TGAGGAGGGAAAATGGTAGATGGTCTAGGTTAGAACCAAGGAGCAGAGCAACCAGATAACGACTGTGTTTTCTGTATGGGTTCATTTTTACTGCTGCTGGCAAAGCCAACCATGAAATGAGAGGGGACATTAGAAAACTTGCATAAAATATGTTGAGCAACATTGCCTGTTAATTCTCACTGATATATGCGGCAAGCAAGGCTGGTCTGTGTTTGCCAAGGCAGTTAGGATTTGTACAGGTATCATGACTAAAAGACATGATTAACCATGCTAAATCTTCCTCTTCCCATTCTAAAGCAACAAATGCTACTCCAAGCTGAGGAGTTTTCCACAATTTATTTTGGTGTTCTCACCTGCAGTAGTATCATTATACTAAAGCAGTAAAACCACAACTAAATGAGCAGAATAGAAATGATGAAAGATCGGCTATGGGATTTTATTTTTCACATGTACTCCTTTAACAAAATATTTATTCTTGGAAAGAAATCGGTCACTGAGAATGCTGTGTCTGGGTGTTATCAAGATGCACTGTTCACATGGTGCAGAGGGGAAGAAAAAAACAATTACAAAGAAAAGAACATCTTACTGCATGGAATCATAGAATCACAGAATGCGTTAGGTTGGAAGGGACCATTAAAGGTTATCCAGCCCAACCTCCTTGCAGACAGCAGGTACTCCTTTACTAGATCAGGTTGTTCAGAGCCCCATTAAGCCTGACTTTGAATATTGCCAGGAATGGGGTGTCCACCACCTCTCTGGGCAACCTGTGCCAGTGATCTACCATCCTCATAGTGAAGAACTTCTTCCTAATGTCTAATATAAATCTGCCCTGCTCTAGTTTAAAACCATTGCTCTTTGTCCTATCACTCCCTGCCCTTGCAAACAGCCCCTCTCCAGCTTTCCTGCAGCCCCTTCAGGTACTGGAAGGCTGCTCTGAGGTGTCCCCTGGAGCCTTCTCTTCTCCAGACTGAACAAACCCAACAGCTACTTCAACAGCATAATGGTCCTTCTTGTCATGGGGACCCCAGAGCTGGATGCAATACTGCAGGTGAGGTCTCACCAGAAATACATAAAACACTGTTTTAGAAACCAACCATAGTATCTTAGGCCCAGACACATTCATGTATCTGGACATTTAATTCCTGGGGCAGTCATCAAGGCTCTAGCTTCCTTTGCAGAGAAAATCCTAATTTTTCTAATAATCATTATTTAGTTGATTTACACTGCACTGGAGAACACGTAGTAGACTACCTCCTCTATTTCCAGTAAAATGCCAACTCCACTTGTATTATGACTAAAGAAAAGAATATTTTGGTAGGGTACGTTTTGGCAGGATATTATGATTTAGCCAACGTGCCGATATAGTCCAGAGATTTCTGGTTTCAGTGCTGCTCTCCTGGTGAGCTCCATCCCAGGTTGCTGAACAGTGCTCTGGGGCTGCCCCTGGGCTGGATGTGCAAACTACATACCACCTGCTGTTTGGCTGGGTATTTTCCAACCTACATGATAGATTTGAAAGGAATTTGCCAAAATAAACTTTCCCTCTCTAGCTCCATTTCCTACCTCTACATAGAAAACCCACATGAAAAATTAACAAGCCAAAAACATCTGAAAAAAAAAAGCCACCATGCAAAATATTGGAACTGGCTGCCCAGGGAAGCAGGAAGTCTCCATCCCTGGGGGTATTTAAAAGCTGGTTAGATGTGGTGCTGAGGGACATGGTTTAGTGGTGGATGGCAAGTTAGGATGGTGGTTGGACATGGTGATCTACAGGGTCCCTTCCAACCAAGACAATTCTATGGTTCTATATCCATTAATGCCACAGACAAAATCAAAGATCTTTGGAAATAGAGACCTGGAGAAACTCTAAGCAGAATAACTGCATCATTAGACTAGATGATCTTTCAAGGTCCCTTCCAGCTCCTAACGTTCTGTGATTCTCTGATTTTTCTCCTCTCATATGTTACCCCAAAGCTGTAGGGATGAAGTAGCTTTTGGCAAGGTTAGATACATGAGTTTTCTGTTAAGTTTTGTTTGGACTTAGCAAATGGACTGCAAAATTATCCTAGTTCAACTGATGTTCAATACATAAAGGACATGCCTTCTTGCAGCTGGTTGCCTCTCAACTGTAATTAAAGAGTCCTTAAATATAGAAAATAATGTGAAACTTTCTTTAGATTTCAGCAGTCATAATATTTATCACATAAACAAATCATTGGTTTAAATTAATATGGGACACTGACAGTAACATTACTTCAAAGAAAAAGGTTGGCTTTTCAAAATCATATTTGCTCAGCTGTCAATGCTGTCGATGATTAGATACCGCATGGTGGCATTTTTCTTCCTCAGTACAATATTAAGGACTAATGTGAGTTTTTTGGTGGCTTGTCCCTCTGTCATTTTTCTTTCTAATGTACTCACCTAAATTTTAATGAAGTGAACATAGGCTGTTTCTCTTTTATTACTACTACACAGGAAGAAATAAGAGGATTTTGGTTTGGTTGGACAGGTCAAAAATAATGTGTGACTCCAATATCCAGTCTAATGCCAGTCGTGGTGTTTTCCCCACAGGAAGTTAACTTTCTTGACCAGGTATAAAAGAGAAGTTTTTATTTATTTGCAGGGAGAACTTTGTTAAATTGATGCATATTAAGATCCCTAATGGATTTAATCCTTCCTGAAAAAAAAAAGGGGCCTTGATTTCTGGTAGTTTCATTCAAAGAAGGACCCTGAAATGACTCCATGAATATTGACATGCTTTAAATTTTACATACATTGATTTAATACATCTAATTGATTTTTCATAACTTTCTCCAAGTCTTCTTAAGTCAACAAGTTTGTAGTTTAAAACCTGATGCTTACTGAAAATCAATTGACTGCAAACCAACGAGGGTATAAAAGTACATTCTCCACTCTATGTAGTATTGGTATATGAATTATATTATGGGAAGAAAAATGTTGATGATCATTTGACTTTCAAAATTATATTTCTTAGATTTCTGAGAAAAGCTAAACACATACCTCAAACTTTACAAGAAACATACATATATAATTAATTGAACAATTCATCTCTCTGTGATCATTTGCATTTAATTTCCATCCAATGTTTGGATGAACTTATTGCTAGTAATATTTTTATAATTAGCATAGTTCATATATATATTTGCCCAAGAAGTGTAGTGCCAATATTTACACCTCAACCGACAGAACATGAAGACATAAATATGATTATGCAAAACTCATATGGTAAATATTAAAAACATAACATTCATAAATCAACTATAGAGGGCATCTAACTCCTGTGAAATCATTAATTTCTTCTTATGACTACAATAACTCATTAAAAAACCCCACAAATTGAAACAGAGAAGAAAACATATATTCTCTGCAAATTATTTGCTCAGCTCTGCTGATTGGTCATACTCAGAGAAGTTTTATTTACAAGACTGTGGTGGTTTGACCCTGGCTGGAGGCCAGATGCCCACCAAAGCCCCTCTATCACTCCCCTTCTCAGCTGGACAGGGAGAAAATGAATATTGAGAGGCTCAGGAGTCGAGGTGAGGACAAGGGAGAGATCATTCCGCAATAAGCGTCACGGGCAGAACAGACTCAGCACAGAAGAAAGGAAAGAAAACTCTCTAATTTATGACACTGCCCTGCACAGCCAGTGACACCAGAGTTGGGTAATGAGAAGTGTGGCCAGATCTTAAAGCACCTCTCCCTACCCCTTCCTTCTTAGCAGACTTCACTTTAGTCATGATAAACATTGGGAGAGCCAATGGATTTGGGTTTTTTCCTAATTGTGGTTAAAAGCAGGGAAAAAAAGACTGGAGAAAATCTCTGCTTGGACTTTCCAACTCTTGCAAAACTATTTGCTTTGAAGGTCCCTAGGTGACCTGCAGCATTAACATTTTAATACATCGTTATTTTTAGTTTATCTTCACAGTATTTGCATGAAGCAGTTCTGAGCTGAGAAACTGAGTCACAGAAACAGTGTCTGTCCCAAGACACACAGGAGCAAAACTCTGACAGCAAATGTCCCAGGTTCTAACCCCCTTTCCTTTTCTAAGCTACTCTGGTGAGCACAAGGGAGAGAAGGCAATCATCAGCTTTGTCCTCCCCACTACTGCTCTTTTACATTTGGCCTGTGTTTCCCATATGATTTATTTCCATTTCAGGCATCTAGCAGAAAGCTGGTCAGAGCAATGGAGCAGACAGCAAGAAATCCAAGTGCTGAGAACTGCACATCATCAGCTTTCACATGTACAGTCTGTCTGCTCAGTTCTTCAGTATTTCCCAATACATCCCATTATATAATTTACAAAATAGTAACCAAATGTTCTTGTTGTATCTACACAGTGCGAGTTACTTCAGTAGGGTTTCACTCAGAGATTCTGCTGTGGTAAGATTAAGTGTTTATATTTCACCTCCTTTAATTCTTCAGCTCTTCAGTTCAAGATCTTAGAGCACTTTCCCACTCCTAATTAATCCTCGAGCTGTAAGTGGTTCAAGAACAGAGCATCTAATCAGTGTCCTGGTTCCTGGGTCCCATCAGACACAATCCTTACAAAACAGTGGCTTGTCCTTAAGTGCCCAACTCAGCTCAGACTCTGAGGAAGTTGGTTGCGAGGTACAAAAGTGTTGCGAAGACAGACATGTCCCTGTTCACAGTCCCTGCTGACCTGTAGATGGAATATCCTTGCCATTCATGCCTTCAGACAGCATGGAAATACACTGGGCATGAAAGTTGCCTCAAAGCAGGTTCACCAGGATGTCATCACCCTTAGCTAACCAACGGGGCTTCTGGTGAGAGCTGAACTAATTGGCCTGTCATTAGAGCCAGAGCAGTAAAGCTGCAGCTTCAGCAGTCTTGTGAACCATGCATGGCTACGGATGATTCCTGCTGAGCTCAAGGAGGGCTTGCCAGATCCCAGCAGAGCAGTTATTTCTTCCTTTCTTTTCAGAGCAATACTTCACTCTGATGCTCCCACAATTGAATATAGTCTTCCTCACTGGGAGGTACTTTCTTGGCATATTCGTAAGTAATGTCAAAAAAACTGCAGAAGTAAATTTTGCAAGAATGGCTGACACAGACCTCGCTGGAGTATGACCTGCTGTCCTTCCTTGGCTTGTCTGCATCACAAACTGCTTTAAATGATCAGGATCCAGCAACAGCAGAACGGTAGAGTTCAAGATGAGTAGGTTATATTCACTCATGGTGTCATCTAAGCTAGTTCATTTGGAGCTAGCATGGGTATCTCTACGTTGCTCTGCCATCTGCATTGTAGTTAGTCATCCAGGCTTCAAATTTTCTTTCCTGAAAGAAAACTGTAGGAGGGGAAAACTTAATCTAAAAGTGTGTGTGTACTGATGCCTGTGCTAGCTCATTGTCACAATCCGTGCAGAAGGCATCTTCAGGCTCTGCCACTTATTTTTTTTTGCAATCTACCACAAATACAGGCCTGAATTTCACAGTTTTCTCATGAAGACCATTTTGTGTGCTCTTCTGGTGTCCCTTTTTGTGCATAGTCTAGTCAGTTCCCTTACAGTGCTGCCACGGGCTTCTTCAATGAAGCAGATCTGCTCTCTCCACCACACATGCCGAACCTCTTACTGTGATGCCTGTAGAGCTGTTGCTTTCTCCATGCGTCAGTAATTGCTGTAGGTAACGTGAAGGACTATGCCAAGCTGACAGATTTTCATCACCATCCTCAGAGGAATCAAGTGTATCATTCCTGTGCTGTACTTCTTCCCCAAATCAGCCACCTACTCCTCCCACCACAGAGAGCACACAGAGTTTGACTGTGAATCGCAGGAGGATCTTCATGTCACTCCACCATTCTTTGCCGTACAAAGCTGTTAAATCATTTGCTCCCTGCACCAAGCTTATGAGGAGCTGACTGCGGGACCTTCTGTTTGTGTAAAAGATGTGTAGAAGATGCTTGTCTGGTTTGCTGCTGAATCTAATTTTTTACCTAATAAAGAGTGGATCTTGAGATACCTTTCCAGCTCATGGAGTTCATAAGTCCTTCATGATTTGGATTTGAATACCAAGCTTCAGACAACTTTGCTCTTTTAAAAAGGAAACAGCAGAAAGATAGCGATGGGAAACACAAGGTTAAAGGGAAATGCAAGTCCAGACATAAAGAAAAACCCAGATAATTTTGGATGCTGAACTGTATCCAGGTTTCTCAGTTCTTTTAACCAGCTGAACCAATCTAAGCAGCACAGAAAATCAGCATTTGTATGAAGTCAGACCACTCCTGAGATATCCCTTGGCTTTTAAATGGGATGCTGTAGTATTCCAGGTTCACAGGGTGCTATAAAAGGCTTTTCAAATCAAATTCCAAGCTGCATCTCCAGAGGCTCTAGGGAAAGTGCCATCTGGCCTTCCTTCCTCTTAGCAGCTCTTCTTTATTACTGATAAGATCATTCATATTCCTGAGACTATGAAGCCACCATTAAGAGAGTTCAGCCTTCCTAACTAGCAAAGCAAGTTCTTGTTGCCCTTGATCAACTGGAATTGCTCTCCTGGGTGTCTGTTCATTCAGATCTAGCTGAATATCCTCTTTAATTCTCCTTCTTCAGGTTTTTTTTTTTTCAAACATGGTCCTCATTCAAAAAGAGGGCTTGAGCTTGCACTCCACACTTGCAGGAAAAAAAAGATGTTTTTCTTCAGAAAAATATTATGACAGTAATAGCACTTGTGCAGTCCTTTACATCCTCAGAGCTCTGCACCGGCTAATTTATTAATTCATCTAAATAGACCGTTTTATTAATTTCTACATATGAGGCTTAATCTTAGAAACCGAAACTATTTAAAAACTCTTCTTTAATCTAATTTTAAGTCTACAGCAATGAGAGGAAATGAATTCCTCCATTGCCTTGCTGTGGCAATGAAATTCCTCTACATTGTCAGTGATGTTTATTTCGTGAAGCGTGGTGTAAGTAGGTTACAGCAATGCAATCTTCTGCCTGAGTCAATGTGTGGTACTATTGTACCGTAGATTCATAAAAAGGACAAATTCTTACTGGATTCAGACCACGGACAGTGGAGTATCTTGTGAAATTCATGAATCCTCAGTGGTCTCGGCTGGAATTAAAGGTTTGATATATTTCTGTTCTCAAAAGGTACAACGACGACCCTATCTCACCCTACGTACCTTCAGAGAATATAGGTATTGAAATTCGCTCTAAGTAGTGATCATCAAATGTAATAAAAGACTTTTACAAGTATGCTCAGCTGATTCAGGTTTGAAAAAAGGTAGGTCAGGTCTCAGAATTAACTCGTCTCATACAAATTTCATGGCAATTCTTAGCTGTATTAGAGAGGGAGAGCTAAGACAGAGCCTTTTCTGGGAGGAAGGTAGGCAATGACCTGGTTAGCAACCTGTAGCCATCAATGTTCTGCGTTTTGTCTTGTAAGGGGCCCAGGAAAAGCTTTGCTGTTGTGAAGTGTTGCAGATTGAGGCAGAGCAATGGGTTGGATCAAAGGAGAAACATCCATTAGAAACAAAGTTTTTTTAGGTCCTCTGATCATTGGAAAACTTACATTTCTTGTTATTACTGTTCTTCTGCATGATATTGTCTGATAAATGTCCAGTCATTATTTAAAGCCTCTCTGCCCTGTACTTTAGAGATAGCCTCTGAGAGTGCCATCAACAGGCTATCAGGTGAAAGCGCATTTCCCTTAGCCAGTGTCAATCTGATAAAAATTCACTAAAGGAACTGAAGAGCACAGTTGCTGAATGCAAAGTACAGAATGAACAACTCTGTAGTTTGCACAATGACTTCTTGGGCCACATGGCAAGCATTGCTGGCCAACACACTGATCATCCATACCATCTGGTGTAGCTCGTACCATACCAACAGATCTGTTGGTGCACATTTATTCACCTGGAACTCTGGGTCACAGAATCGTAGGGGTTGGAAGGGACCTCCAGAGATCATCAAGTCCAAACCCCTGCCAAAGCAGGCTCCCTAGGACAGGTCACACAGGGAGGCATCCAGACAGGTCTTGAATATCTCCAGAGACGGAGACTCCACACCCCCTGGGCAGCCTGTCCCAGGGCTCTGTCACCCTCACTGTGAAAAAGTTCTTCCCCATATTGGTGCGGAACTTCCTGTGCTCCAACTTGAAGCCATTGCCCCTTGTCCTGTCCCCACAAGGTCCACACTATGGAGATCTTGGAGATGCAGCTTTTCTTTACAAGTTAATTGTACTAGATAATTTGGGATCTTGATAGTATCAAATTTGCCTGTAGTTACTCTTAATTTGAAGTTTCCTTAGCTGCTTTTTGCTTTGAAAAGGTAACAACTCTTGTTATTCCAGCTGAATGCCCTGATTTTTCCCCAGTGATTAGATAGCAAACAGGATGTCTATGATGTGTACTCAATATAGTCCGCATGACTACAGAAAAAAAAAGAAGTCATGTTTTGGCAACAAATGGAAACACTTTTTTTTCTTTTTTTTTCACTTTTAGATCATTTCTAATTTGTAGCTTGAATCAAAGAACCTCAAAGTCAACCAAATGTGTTTGCTACAATTGCCTTAAAAATACGTACTATATATATACGTAGGTATACAGAAATCTGGCAGCCATATGGGATTTTCACACACCTGTCAGTGAAGTGAGAAAGTTCGAATGTGAGATCTCACATTCTGCACCAGAACGAATGAACAGAGGCTGGAAGCCATGGCTTGTGCGATGAGCGTATCCATTCACTAACCCAATAGCCATGTGGCAGAGCACCACGCTGCTGAATATTATGGCAGTATCGGCTATGAAGTATTTCCCATGGAAAGGTAACATGAAAGCCAGGCTAGCTAATTTTTCTTGGAATTACGTCTCTTGTGTAATGCCACAGACTGAGGTTTATGTGTGCCACCTACATACAGCTGTGAAATATTGTAGTGTCTTACGGTATTGTGATACTGGTCAGGCTTACAAACCTGGACTTCAGTGCGCAGGAGCTGAAATTCAGGGTGAATGTTCTGTTGGTCAAGGGGATTCAACCAAGTTTGTGGGATTATCACTTCCTGAAGTGATAGCTCTGTTGTGCTCAACTCTGGTGGGGCCACATCTTGAATATTGTGGCCAGTTTTGGGCCCTTCACTACAGGAGGAATGTTGAGATGCTGGAGCACATCCAGAGAAGGGCGACAAAGCTGGTGAAGGGTCTGGAGCACGAGTCCCATGAGGAACAGCTGAGGGAGCTGGGGCTTTTGTCTTGAGAAAAGGAGGCTGAGGGGAGACTATTGCTCTCTACAGCTACCTGCAAGGTGGTTGCAGAGATGTCGGGATTTGTCTCTTCTCTCCAGTGACAAGTGATAGGACAAGAGGGAATGGCTTAAAATTGCACCAGGGGAGATTTAGGTTAGATTTCAGGAAGAATTTCTTTACCCAAAGGGTTGTCAGGCATTGGAACAGGCTGGCCAGGGAGGTGGTGGAGTCACCATCCCTGGAGGTATTTAAAAGGTGCATAGATTAAGTGCTTTAAGACATGATTTAGAGGTGGACTAGTCAGGGTTAGGCTGTGGTTGGACTTCATGATCTAAAGGGTCTCTTCCAACCCAGGTGATTCTACGATTATATAGTTTATGGCTTAAATCACACTGTACCAAATTATTATACAGCAGCATTACGCTTACATAGATTCTTCAGATGCCTCTTCAAACCGGAGTGGTTAAGGCAAAAAAAAAAAAAGACAGTAGATGCCACCAATGGCACTATGGCATGTATGGTTTGAAACCTGTCTTTTATGAAAAATAGGTTGGAAAAGCCTTCTTAGTGCACAAGAAATGAATTTCTGCTCGGGCTGTTGTAGAGAACCTCCGTAATTTGCAAGTGAAATGTGCAAACCCATGAGAACAGAATTTGGCTCTATAAGGCAGATCCAGTGGCACGGATCTTTTCGCTGCTTCCCAATGAGCCGGGGTCTGTCATTTGGAATATTTTCTGCCCATATTGGATTATTCCCAGTCAGCATAGCTGGAGGATCCAATTACTGGATCTCAGCTGCCCTTTCCTCTGAGAAAGACAGAGACATCAAAGCCATTACTCTGATTAAGTCCTGACATGTCTCCCCTCTGTGCTGCCACCCAACCACACGCAGCTCTTCCTTCACACTGTAGTAAGAGCTAGTAGCACGTGCAGAAACACTGCTCATGCCTCTGGCCCTTAGCGGATTTTTTCCTGGATAGTGAAGGTGCTGAACACAAAGAGACAAATGAGAGATGGGGGAGGGGGACACAACAAGTAGCTGAGGACAGGAGAAAAGGGAGAGATATATATATGTGTATAGGACTTGCCTTTGCTATGCATGAAATGCAACACCCTGTTCCCACATCATGACGCACATCAGTTGGTGCAGATGGTGAGAAGGGTTGGGTTTCTGCCTGGGGCTGCCGGCACAGGCTTCATTTGCATTCCTCAGCCCAGTTGTTCATGGAAAAGCATCCAGGCGATGCACAACTGCTCGCACAACTGTGCTCACCTTCCCAAAAATAGCCTTTCATTGTGGTACCACGTGTTGGGAGAGTTTTACAGGCATGGGCGATGAAATGAGCTGGGTCAAAACAGAAAAATCATCCCAAATAAAGGGTTCATTCCCACTCAGCACTCATAGAAATAGCCTGGAGTTTGTGTAAAACGCGCACAAAATTCCTGGAGCTCAACTCTGAAAGAGGAACTTCAGCCTTGCCATCCAACCCCCTTCCCAGTGACTGATCCCTGGCTGTGTATTACCCTTACCATAACCAGTTTTGCTTGTTAGGGACTATTTGCTTGTTAGGGACTAATTGTGAGTGTTAATTTATGGCATGTGCAACAATTGAGATTGCTATTGCTGCAATTAATCCCATCTGAAAAATGTTTAGTTTAATTGCTTGTGCTAAGGGGTCTAAGTTTTAGCTGCTCTGTTATTTTGTATATATACATTTACTTTAAAAACAATACAAGCCTATGGAAAAAAGAAAGCATACGAGAAGTAAAGAGCATTACAAATATGTATCACTTAAAGGATGTTCTGAAAACCTATCAGCATTTTTTAAGAGACTTTTAAAACGTACACATCATTTCACCTAACAAGTATATTGCTTTTAACAGTCATCCTGCCTGAAGTAATGCTTTTGGGTTATTCTTGTTAATGTCCATGGAATTCACCTGAATAATTTCCATTCATGAGAGTTAGGAACCTTGTGTTAGTCACTAAGCAAGAGCTGTATCTTTAAGAAGGGAAGGTTTTTATGGAGATTTTAAAAATAAAAATCATGAAAGCTGTATCTGGAAGAGATCGAGGCTGCGGTTACCGCCGCATTAAGAAATGTTTAAGTGAAGAATTCATAGCGGCAGATGGTTTCTCCTCTGAGTTTTGCTTTTCCCCTGAAGTGCAGTTGATCATTCCACCTTAACAAGGTGCAGTGATTGACAGGTAGAGATGTTGCACGGAGCAGAAGGTGGGAGTGTGCTCTATTGGTTTGTGCTTGTACATCCTGAGCACCAATTACTGTCACTGCTGCCAGCACTGATGTGTTTATCAGGATGAGTTATAGCCGAATATATGTACACAGGCAGTGTGTATGCTGGATGACCACCCCCTGTGATGTAAAATATGAGAGTCTGGGAGCTACCGTTTTATAATTCATCAGGTTCAGCAACCGAATGTTGTTGGTTGGCTTAGTTATAAAGGCAAGTGTGAACTGAACAGCAGACAGGAGCATCTCGCATTAAGAGTCCTGCGAAGCTGCATTTGGTGACTGGGCTCTGCTTTTGTTCAAGTGAATTCAGTTCTCGGTGAGTGATGGGGGTTCTCTTGAGCTAAAGCTGTTATTATATAAGCTGGGGAAACCTGCCTGCTAGTTTTATGTGTATTTTGCTGCTGGAAGTCCTTGTCTGGGGTTGTTTTTAGATTTTGCAATATTTTCACTTGTGTACGTTACTGGCACAAAACGAGATGAAAAGAAAAATGCAATGATGAATTATTCACCATAGTGCTGCGAGGATCTCTTTTCTAGCTAAAGTTACTTTCCTTTAGTGACTGTGTTGGGGGTTCAAAGAAGCTACAAACCAGCAAATCTGCCTGTCATTAAATTGCTTTTATTAGCGGTTAAAGAGAGTGATAGCTTTTATAAGGGGTTGGGGGGGGAGAAGAGGGCAAAAAATCAGAAGCATTTACTAATTCTTTGCTTTTGTGTACATGTGGCTTTTCAGACGCAGCCTTAAATCTTTTGTGTGCAGCGAGGGGCTACAAAGAATTTATATTGTAGAGCTTTTTAATTAGATAACCAGTAAAATGGTAGACTCTCTCTCTGTTTTTGTGGTAATATGCTTAGTATCACATTAAAATGAATGATTCCCCATCTTGCATAACAACAGTACTGAAATATGTGTAAGATGAAAGGCAAACGGAGACTTGGAAACAAACTGTGGGAAAACACAATGTAGCAGAGCTAGGGAAGGTATATCTCCTATAACGTCTGCATTACTTCTTCAATTTCACCAGCTTTACATTCTTTGCTCCAATTATCACTCGCTTCGTTACAGACCTCTGCATCTTTCCAAGCAAGCTCCTTTAATATCTCATCCACGTTATCTTGTCGGTACCCATTAGAAATCAGTAAGCTAGCAATGTTTTTTGTTGCGCTGCTGTTGTCGTTTTAACCAGAAAGGGGTTGAAAAGCGGAGTTTAGGAAGCTGAGATCGTAGTGTTGCCGTACGATACCTGTGTCCCTTCCTCAGGAGAGGCAGGTGGTCCTGAGTGATGGTTTTACTTTTCCTTTGATCGGCAGCAGCATTATCAAAGGGGCAGTCGTTGCTCCCGTCTCTCGGTGCCTGTGGGGGGGTTTTGTTTTCCCCCCTCTGTGGGTTGGAGAAGCAAGTTTGTTTTATCGAAATAGCAAGGGGGCTTGGCAGAACAGCACCTGCTGTATTATTAATAACTGGGGAGAGGCAGGCTTTTCCAGAGACCTCTCATCTCCTCTCAGTCCAAACTGTTTACTCTGTAGTGATTTAAACTTGCATTGTGACTTCTCATTTAGAAATAATCTGATTCCATGAGTTATACATGGAGCTGCAGGATGGATCCTGGTTTCATTACTAAGGTGTCTTATTTTAGCATCATTTTTTATTTAAAGAAGAAGGCTATTGGCAAAGTGGCCTTTGCCACAGACTGCCTTTGCAGAACAGATTTGAACTCATTCTTTATAAATCATAAATTTGGAAAAAAATCAGAATTTCTCAGGAAGATAATTTCTTGGCAGTCTAACAGACTAGAACCTATTTCTAGGAAAGAGTGTATACCTTTGTCAGCAGTGCTTTATTTAAGATTATTTCACTGCTTTTTAAGCATTCAGATCTATTTTCAGTGACCCCTGTGCTAGCAAATGAGATTTCTTGAAGTGTGAGTTTCTGGCTTTGCAAGTTCTCCTCCTTTCAGAAATCTGTGATATTGCATCCATCTGTCTAGGCGTTTATATTGCATGCATCGCTATGGTGTAATCTCAGCAATCTGAGCATTAACCATGTAAATGTATGTACTGTAACTGAGGAAGTATAAATTAGGACAGGAAAAGCAACCCTAAAAAGGAGAAAGGTATGATATGGGCATATGGCTCTTGTGGGCACCAGAGCTCCAGTCTCGCTGTTTGTTATAGCACAATAAATCAGGCTACCAAGTAGTTTGGTCTCAAGGCAGTGGTGTGGAGGCTTGGGCACAGATGAGACCAGCTTCTTGAAGTTCTGTCCAGACAAGACCAAGGAAAATAGCCAGAGGGAGTAGCAAAAATCACTTTTTTATCCTGGGGGTGTGTCAACTGCTCCTTTCTGGTCATATCCCAGGAGTAATACCAAAGGAAAAGCTGCAGTGACTAAGAATTGTATTTTAAATCCTCTCTGGTCTGGAAAATGCAGTTGTTTTATCTGGGTAGGAGTTTGCTGTTGTGGTCCATGCCTCCCATGTCGCAGTAAACGACAGCAGTGCTCTCCATGGAGCACCGTGCCCTAGATCCCTTCAGCTACCAGGGCTGTCCAAGTAACAGCTGTCTGTGGGGTTAGTGCTACATCCTGCTGGGAATGTCCTACACCACAACTCCGAGGAGCATGTTGGCTTCCTATTCACTTCTGAATAGAGATCATGTTTTAGGATTGATGCACAGCGCTCTTGAGTAGCAGAAATCTGCTCTCCAAGAAGAATCTTTCTGAGCTTTTGCCTTTTGGTTACAGCTGAAACCAGCCATGGCACCTATGTTCAGTTTAACTTTTGTATACAGTATATATGCTCTGGGGAACATCTTAGATAAAATTCCTTAGCTTTGGAATTGAGCTTTTGATCTTTTTTTCTTTTTCTTTTCGTCTGAAATACCTCAGGTCTACTGACCTTCAGGTTTGCCATAAATCCCATGGCAGCTGATGGTCGAAATAGGGTATTGGGTAACCCAGCTATCCCCTTTGGAGACTTATCTTCCAGTTTGCAGTAAATATAGCTGATGTGTGACCGTGTAGTTGTGCAACTGTGCTTTTCTGTCTGTGTCAAAAGTGACTGGAGGTTACAGCAGCGGTGTGTAAGCTCGCAGGCTTGTGTGCCTGTAGAGCCCCTATTTTCCTCTTTCCAGCACACACACACAAACTGTACTTTCAAATAAAGGAGTAAATGTACAGTACCGAGTCTCAATTACAGAAAACTCCAGTGCGCAGAATGGAAAGCTATTAACTATATATTAAATGCCTTCTTACTCTTTATCAAGGAGACAAGGCGACATCCTCAGAGTTCAATTCAGTAGTCATGACAGGTGTGAAACAGCACCGTGCAGCCACCGTCAATCACAGCAATGTGCTTTCAGTGAGAAGTCCTTCAGCAGAAAAATGGGTTGAAATGACAGGTTAGATGCGTGGTATCCTCAGTGTTGAGAATCACCAATCTAACTTTATGGCAGGGAAGAGGCTGAATATAGCAAAGGATGACAATGTGTCTGTGGAAACTAGTACGGGGTTTGTGTGTCCAGATAGGCAGGGAAACTTCAGTTTAAAGGATCATCAAACACTCGGTGCATGAAAGGAACAAATTTGGCAATGACTGTAGAGAGAGAGTGTGCTCATAAACACACCAGTCCCTTTGATGTCGGTCTGGTTTTTGTGTTGGGAGCGAAATACATGCAAAGGCTTAATTGTACAGAAGAGGGGGTTTTTTAGATCTTGTATGACTGTACAAGCAGGAGAGGGTATTCAAGTTACAAAAACAGTGAAAAATTCAGTTGTAAGCAAAATACTTCCCTGATCGATGCTCAGGTTAGTTCGTGCATGCAAGCGCTGTTTGCTCAGCGCCTCTTAGTGTCTTGGACTGTGGATGTACTACACTAAATTTAAAAAACAGTGGGGAAAAAGTGCTTTTAGTGTCAGGAGTCTTTGCTGTGGGGAGAAAAAAAAGCAAGGTGCGTAACTTCTGCATCCTCCTTGCTGTCACATGCTTAAAATGACAAGCAGATGTGTCTGTCCTTCAGACCTCCCAGGTGAGGAGGGTGCAGTCTAGGGTGATAGAGCTGGTTCTGGAGAATTCAGCACCAGAAACCAGTAGGAGTTGGATGTCAGTGAAATGAAGCGATATAAATGCTCTTCTTTCTGCATGGCATCTCTGCTTTCTGCAATGGTGTTTAATACAGTCTGTGTGATCAACAGCATGAACAGTATCACAGAATCATAGGGGTTGGAGATCAAGTCCAACCCCCTCACCAAACAGGTTCCCCAGGACAAATCGCATAGGGAGGCATCCAAGCAGGTCTTGGACACCTCCAGAGGAGATTCCACAACCCCCCTCGGCAGCCTGTCCCAGTGCTCTGTCACTCTTACTGTGATCAATCACGGGTCCTTTTTAAGAGACAAGCTGCTCATGTCAGCCTTTGATAGAGTTTTCAGGGGATGGCGTGGTCAGAGGGTGCTAGTTGCTTTGGCTGTGACTCCATCACAGGATAGCTACAACCTACAACCTAGAAGTTGTCTGTAACTAATGGCGTAGGACTCAACTCACATCCAGGGTCAGCCCTAGTAAAGGCCCCGCAGCTTTGAACCTGCAGGCAAGTATTAGATACTCATCCCAAGACCGAGCTGCACTGGAAATCACTGTACAGCACTCTAGGTGAACACTTTTCATCTTTACCTATCGGGACCATGTATAAAAGAAAAAAAAATACCCGTGGAGACCCTTGTTTATAGCCCTACATGAAAGTAGCTGTACTCCCATCAGATTGCAGGCTGAAAGTACTCCTAAATATCTGCTCTTCCACTGGTCCTCAGTTTTCTGTCTTGCCTGGAATCATCGAAGATGGGATGCATTTGTGATTTCACTTGCCATTATGAAAACAGGAGTGATGCTCATCTGTTACAGATTCATTCATTGTCTACATAACAGTGACATACCATCTTCTACTCTGGGTAAACAAGTTTTTAGTTGGTGGCCTAAAGCATAATATTAATGAAGAGTTTATTTTGTACTATAGGGAAAAGCTTATGGCATGACAATATTTCACCTTGGGAATGCCATAAAAAAGTCAGTCTGATAAAACTGTGGGAGGCATCCTCATTTGCAGAGCAACTTCTTAGTGTTAGAACTCTCCCATTATTTTAGTGTAATCTGGATTGACAACAATCCTGAGAGTTAATGTCATCTTTACATCACACCCTGTCAGTGTGTTGTGTTTGAAGAACCTGCAGAGTGCCAGAGTGGGACATGGTGTGTCCCTCCTAATTCATTACTGTACTCCCAATGAGATGTTTCTTCTTTGCAAGACAACAGAAACCCACCACTCTGTAAGCACAATTTACATTACGCTTTGTACTAGGTTTTAAGGAAAGAGATTAGCGCTCCAGCATTTGAGCTGAACAAATACTCATTTAAGAACCCGCTATTATCCCCTATTTTGTGCTCTGGTAATAACCTTTAACATTATGAAATAATAAAGAACTGATTGAACCGTGTTGTGTGCAGCTACATGCTGAAGCTGAACAAGTGAACTAGCCAGGCAGACTGCAATCAGTTCACTTTGTTGTGGGTTGGGTTGGGTTTTTTATTTTCTAGCAATTTATTTCTATATTTTAAGTAAACTGTAGTCTCAGAAGCATTTTCACCACATTCAGTAATGCTTACAATGAGTAGGAAAAGCATTCAGAGCCACTAGTAATGCTCAGGAGCAAACTTTTCTACCTAGCAGTGTCTTAAGAAAAATAATGGAAGTGTTACTCAATGAAGGAAATCTCAACTCTCATTCAAAAATCTACTTGTAGCTGTTTTAAACAGTTATAAATACCATCACCTCCAGTATGCACAATTTTTTCACATAAAAGGTATTTTATTCTTTCTATTATTTGACAAATTTAAGGTCGGTGTGTTTATAGTACTAGATCTGTGTCTCCTGCTACCAAAATATTCCTCTAGAAAGGAATCTATTATCCCAGATGGAAAACTGTGAATGGACAGAATTTTTATATCTGCCATGGACTATCCAGGCCCTTCTCGGGTGGGTGTTTTATGATACACATCAGATAGAGAAATGACAGTATGCATTACCCTTGCTTTGGGTTGGGCTGTAGTTCAGAAATGCAAAGTAAATTTGTTAGTAGGTGGCTGTCCAGAGAAGGGGTGGATGCCCCATCCCTGTAGTTGTTCAAGGCCAGGTTGGATGGGGCCCTGGGCAACCTTGTCTAGATCCAAGCCTGCAGGTTAGTGGCCCTGTCTGTGGCAGGGGGGTTGGAACTCTCTGATCCTTGGGGTGCCTTCCAAACCAGATCAGTCTATGATTCTATGATTAGGTGAAGCTTAGCTGTCACCAGCAGTTGCCTTTCTCCTCTTTACGTACAATCGTAAGGGTTAAATACTTTGGTGAAACATCCAACACAGAATCAAGATTCAAAGGAGGAAGAAAATAGCACTCCTACATACAAAACAGGTTTTTCAGGCATAGAATT
Source organism: Zapornia atra (assembly GCA_013400835.1). NCBI lineage: Eukaryota > Metazoa > Chordata > Aves > Gruiformes > Rallidae > Zapornia > Zapornia atra. The sequence continues at coordinate 387,036 of VZTU01029229.1, forward strand.
ACTTTCATTTCACAATATTTTGCAATTTGCCAGTTAAAACCCCTAAATTTTTCTCTAGATATTCTAAAGTGTTCTTGGTTGAATTAAAGAAATTGTTTCAGAATACTGAATGTAATTTAAATGTTTCCTGTTCATCTTTGGTTTCTTCTATTCCAGTTCAAATGTTATCATCTTTGAATTATATTGGTAGACTGATCTGGTTTTACAGGATTCCATAAACAACTTTGTGGAGCAATTTAGATATTTTTATGGTAGCTATTCCATATTGGTCTTTGTAAGTTTGTGGTACAAACATTTTGCACTCAAATATTCTTTCATTTCATGCTACTCACACCTGACCACTGAATGACAATGCTTGTAGTCAGCTTTCTTCCATCTTTTCAGAGATGTGAATAATTTCTTGTTTATTTTTACTAAATTCATTTTCAGTGCATCAGTATTGAATGGCAGTGGTATGAAATAGCAGAAATAGAAGGACAGAAAGTAGACAGAACGATGTATTTTTATTCATTTTTCTAGTGGAATTACTGTGAAATACACATGTAAAATTTAGTTCAGCTTCGTCTACCATTGATAAATTAGTCTGGCTTTTGCTCTACACTGTACACTGACTTAAAAACCAACCTCAGTTGCTTGACATATTTAATATAACGTGTGAGTCACAGGCTGGACTAAACTTACAAAGATTGAAGCATTGAAATTTTCTGTTTCCATTTATTTTTTGTAAGCTTGATTAATACAGGAAGTAACAGTATTGGGCTGTAGATGTTGTCTGTAGGCCTGTCAACTAACTCTTACAGAAATGTTTGATTGAGAATTAGTGGTTTGTATTTATCATGGGAGGTATTTTAAAGATTTCAAATATGGGAAGAAAAATTACTAAGACTTGTTTACTTGACATTATTCATCTACCTTTCATCTTTTATTTTCAATCTATACAATAGTAGCACTTTTATCTTCTGTCTTTCTTTTACCCCTTATACCTTTCTCCAGCATTAGGTTACCTACCATATTCAAGATCCTAGACTGTATTGAATTTTGGTATAGTTAGGAGTTATGTTAAAATTCTACAGTGAAGGCAAAATATGCATGATAATTCATGCATATCATATGCATGATAATTCACAGAAATACCAGATTTTTCAAACCTATATGTATGAACTGTTTTTTCCTCATCCCTAAACAGGAATACCTATTTTTAAAAAATTAAAAATCAATAGGAGAAAGACAAAAAAAAAAAAGAGAAAAATAAAACCATGGGTAGATACTGCTGAAAATCTCCAATTGCCCAAAAGTGTCACTTGAGGAGAAAAGAGATGCTTGAATATCTGTGCTGAAAAATTGTATGTAGGCTAAAAAGTTGATTTTTCAGTAAAGAAACATTTTTAATTGATTGGATTTACCAGCAAAAATTAGACATTTGAGTTTAACAAGCAAGTAAATAATTAGAATTAAAATATTAAAGTCACTCAGTTCAGTGATGGAAATTGTAAAGGCCTAGGCACCGACCTGGAACATACGGATCCTGGTTGTGCGCTTACAGCATTTACATAGACCTAAAAATATGCAAATCAAAGACCGGTCTGAGAACACAAACGAGGTCAACGTCTGCCTTAACCTCTGGTTGACATTTGTGAGGCTGACTCAGCCTTCCATCTTCTGGGTGGATATGCTTTTTGCTGTGTGACTCCAAAACAACCTGTAGGTCTTTCAGATAAAGTTGTAGTTAAATTCCCCTACCCAATCTGCGGATCAAGCACTATTTTAATTTAGCTACTGATTAGTTATTTGCAGCATTTCTGTAATTGTGACTGGCACCTTTGAGGTGGATACCATTGATATATGGCACTTGTACTTCATTAAGTTGGTGAAACACATCAGGATTCCTTTGGATAAAAAGTGATATAATTGTAAATTATGTGGGTTGGAATATCAGCCCTCTTTCAGATAAATTACATAAACTGCCATATAAAAATTAATTTAATGTATAATCTTTTTTTTTTTTAGTGGAGCTCCTTTTCTGACAGAGAAACATCTGAGACATTATGATGCTAAATGCCTACATTTTTGTTTCAACTTAATTTTTTGTAGGGTTGGGATGACCATATGTAGAACTTTGTAGAATAGGAAGACCATATGAAATGCTGTCAAACCGTATTTGAGCACATGAGACACATGACATCTGCCATCAAAAACGATGCTCTGAGGGATTTCCTAAACATTTTTTCTGAAAATGCAGCCACCTCTGGTGATGCAAGGGCATGAAGCTGAATGCCAAAGATGGTGATATTCTGGATTCAGGGAAAATTGAGACAAAATACTCCTTTTACAACATAATTGAATAAGTTTGTAGTGTATGTACAAAATAAATGTGGTTTTAAGGGCTTGTCTAAAAGCTCTACAACCAGTAAGCTGCACGCAATTCGGTGTATTTAATTCACAAAAATGCAGGGCTTAGTTGATCTTCCTCAAGATTTGTACTTGAACTCCACCAACTCCAGGTATTTCAAATATAGATTCTTACTCATCATCTCTGGTGCTAAATGCCAGCGATTATAAGTACTGGTTGACTCATTTCTATACTCCATGAGATTTTATGGCTGTTATACAGCTTGAAAATGCTGACAGACCTGTAGTCATCGTGGGCACTGTCAATATCAGGGTGCTTGATATTAAATATAGCTGGATATTAAACCTTTATTTTGCTGTACCCAGTTGTTCAACAGCACTGTCACCAGGGAGGATAATGTGAGCCAGGGGACAGTAGCACAGCTAAGTGTAATATTTCATTTGTCCTAATGATCTTTGCATTCTAAAGACCTAAAGTTGTTAACTATATATTATCTTGCCAGTGGGGTTTACCAGCTCTGGATTTCTGAGAAGAAGAGGAGAAAGAGCTTTGCTTGTGTGTTACGTTTGTATATAAACTCAGAGAATTAGACCCATTGTTTCACAAAATCGCAGAATACTCAGGGCTGGAAGGCAGCTGGATTGTCTAGTCCAACGTCCCCTGCTCTATCAGGGTCAGCAGAAGCAGGTTGCTCAGGATCATGTACAGTCAATTTTTTAGTATGTCTACAGATGGAGAGTCAGTAACTCTCTGAGCAACCTATTCCTGCATCGAGTCATCCTTAGAATGAAGAAATCTTTTCTACTGGTTAGATGGCATTTTCTGTATATCATTTTGTGCCTGGTACCTCTTTTCCTATCACTGGGAACCACTGAGAACCATCTTCTTTTCACCTCCTCTGTCAGGAATTTACATGGCTAAACATGGCTAAAACCTTTAACATTTAGACTGGTCCCACTGTTGACCATTCCCTTGTGTTTCTGTGGTGTGACATCCAATATGGCAAGGAGGAGCCAGACTACTCAAAAGACATTTGAATCCTTCTCAGCAATAATTCTCAGGCCCTTCCCAGATGTTAGGTCCCACTCGTTGCTAAATATCATTCTTCTTGTTCAAGACTTGAATCTTAACACTACTTTTGTCCAATACTTTTTCCCCTTCGTTGAGATCTACCACATGCTTGCTTAGAATTTAAATTCACTTTGAAATTCTGGTGGGTAATGAGAATTATAGACTCGTCTGCTATTCATCCTTCTATAGATGGTAATTATTTCTGAAATCTGCCTGCCAGAAATTAAACAGAATCTCACTCAAACAAAAGAAACCTTTCCTTAATTGAGAGACTTGCCTACATGGCACAGAGTGGGAAAACAAAAGTACGCTTTCATAGTCATGAAGCCAGCTTCAGCATTGAGTTGGGTGATTAAAAAAAAATAAATCCTCTATGAATAGAGTATGGCCCACATAAAAGAAGTTAAAACCTCAAATTTACTTGCATTTGTTAACGTCCTCTTTAGCAGCCTTTCTACTCCAGAGATTTCCCTTCTTCCCTTTCAGTGTAAGTTGTTCTCATTAAGCTCTGTGATTACAAACAAGGCTTAGCAGTATTAAATAACTAGATATTTTTATGGCCAAATGGGATTACTTTGATAATTGGCTCTGATCTGTTGCAGAGCTTGTTCTCCCATACTTGCTGCATCAAGCCTTGTAACATGATAGAATTACCATCCAGCTGACATTTCCCAGGTCCTTTGATCCCAGATCTCTTCAGAAGTTTAGTTTCTTTTCAGCTGTAGGCAGCATGTCACAGCCCTTCCAGAATTTTTTATTTCTTCTGTCATTGTCCATGTTGATGCTTTAGAAACTTTGTTGAGAAATTGTGATGAAGAATGACATGGCTTAAAACAGGGACATCATTGCAGCATTTCACGCATCCATTTCTTTCCCAGGTCCTCAGCTCAGCCATGGTGTAGCCAGGCCAGATTCTGCTCTTAGGTCAGCACTCTCTGAGTTACGGATCTGTGGCAGATCAAGTGTAAGAGAAGCTGACAGAAACCTCGAGCACTGAAATTACAGACTGATGGCATGGAGTCATCCACCAGAAATTAAGGCATTTCAGATCCCTATATCCTTGTGCTTGCAATGACAGAACCCTGCGACAAAGGCTGTTTGGCCTGTGGTAAACAGATCAGTCAAAAACTCAAAACAGCCCAAAACAAGTGAAAAGTAGCTAGTTTCTTTCTCTTAGCACACACTGTCTTACGGAACGGAAAGGACCGGTGCCAATATAGTCAGTTTGCATCTACAGGTTTGGGGAAACACAGAGGTCAGAACAATTATGCTGCATCTTGGTTCTCCTCAAACCTGAAGCAAGCACAATACTTTTTTGTGCCTTAAAGCGAATAAATGTTGCTATGTCCACAAAGATACATAATGCTTTAATCTACTCTACCCACTACCCCACTGCTACCTAAACACTGGAAATTAGCTCTTGAAATGTCAAAGTTCAGAAGTTGCCCTGATGATGTTCCCATTTATTTATTTGGAAAGACTGTCAAACATCGACTTAGGCTTGATGCTATTTATATAATGTGAGATTCTGCGATGCTGTGTTGTAGTGGATTCTAGAGAGAAAGGGAAAACCTGGTTCCCTATAATACTGTGGGATGTATTAACAAAACTCTGAGATGGTCCCAGAAAGCAGATACATGACAAAAGTTAAGGTCTTCCTGTCCCTGTGGTCTGACCTAGGAAAAAAATCCTCCTTTCTCCAAATATAATGCTTCATATGACTCTAAACTGTACGGCCCACCTTGGCCTCATTCCTACAATGGGTGTTCATAGTCACAGGGTACAAAGCTCTTCTTTCATATATCAAACTCAATCAGAAATTTAGAAGTTACGGGGTTGGAAATGGTTTATGCTATCTATATCCCCAGAGGTGCTGTCTGTAAACTTGAGAAGAGAAATCCCAAAGTGGTGAATTCATTAGAAGATTGGGATTAGCCAGTAACAATGAAAACACCACTCCCTGTGCCAGGGATTCTTCAGAGCCCTTGAAAGCTTTGCTTGGTCAATATATAGTCACTAGAATCTTTTCTGTAACAACTGAAAGGTGTGGTAGAGGTAACTCTCATAAAACCTTGGATTATCTGTTTATGTTTTCAACTCGCATTATTTTGGGTGTAAGAAGGACCTCATGTTTTTGTAGCAGCTTGTCAGGCTGGGGGCTAACATGTGCATTGTACTTCTGTGCCTGTGCTGTGGGATTCATTTGGAGCAAGGCATGTTTACAGCAGTGCTCCTCTTAACTAGCCAGTGGGTATACTCCTGCCAAGTTCTGTTGTCAGTCTGTCAGTAAAAATAATGTCAATAGTAATCAGTCACTGCCCAGTTTCATCCCTCCTGCCTTCTTTGCTCTTGGGGGTCCCGCCATCAGGTGATGCACACTGCCAGAGTTCTTCCTGTCTTACAGAAAAGGGATTTTCCCTCAGCACTCTCCTTTAGCAGGATGTGACCACTGCTCTTTAGTCTCCTACAAGAAATAATACTACTAATAATACTGCTATATACTACTAATAATAATAATTTTAAAACCCATTAAAAAAAAGGCTACCTTATGAGCAGCCTACTGTTTGGATAAATGTCATGCTCAGCCTGACATTTCTTGCTGCTAGTCCTCTGGATAACTCAGTGAGCCGGGGCTGCAGCCCCGGAGGGTGATGGGGGAATACATGTAAAGGTCGTTGTGATTATAGCAAAGGAGATACTTTAAAGCAGAATCCGAATATAAAGTCTTGTAAAGGCTGGCATGCAAATTAAAATGTAAATAAGGTTGACAAGCTTTCCAGCAAGACATCAAACTGCCAAAGGGCAATTCTGCCTTCTCCAGGCCTTTTTTGCCCTTCACAAGCATGCTACAGCTGTTTCCTCGGCCAGCAACCATAGTAACCTCTGGGGAAGGAGGAATATGAAAGTCATAGTGATTCTTAGCAGCTGTCACATTTGCAATGGTTTCTCTTCAGAGCATTTCATAATCCTTTTTTTTTTTTCAGTGTACTTGCCTTAGAAATTTGAGTTATGCAATCACTCTAAATGAATAAACAAAAATGTGTGTATATACACGCACAAGCACCGACGACAATCTCAAAGCTATGAAATTCTTACAAGCTTCATGAAAACAGGGCAATTGTGAGAGACTATTCCAGGCTTTTGGCATAATTAGAGAGCAAAGAACTCGAGGAAGACGAGGGGAGAAAAGAGAAGGAGCGCTGCTGGCATAGGTCACTCACTGAATTGTATTTAAGCTATAACAGGAACTATAAAAGGTTGACAAGCTTGAGAAGCACTTTTGGAAACGAAGGAGCTGAGGTAGACATCACAAGATAAGAAGTCTTTTAATTCTCAGAATAGATTCACCTTCAGCATCCCGGTGTCAGAGAGATATGTGAGTAACAATGATTATTATTATTGTTGCTTTGTGAAGTCTGCTTTGATTTGGTCCTTTTTTTTAGTACCAGCGATTGAATTCTTTCTGGCTTAATGTCTGGCAGAAATTCATTTGCGTATATTTGATAGTACATGTGCATTTCACCATCGATCCCCTTGGCATGCCTTCCTACCTTTTGAAGGGTGCTGCCCTCCTTTACCAGTGCCCTTCAGAGCCTGGTGTGCTCCGCACAGCGATGCCAGCTGCGTGGCAGACCTCCACAAAGCTGATTTTTGTTTCCCTTTGTCGGTGCACGCTACTCGCTGCCTGTTGGGATGCTTTTAGAGGCCTCCTGAGCCAGCCATCTCAAAACAGGAACGGTTTGCTGCAGTAATAGTGTCTGCTAATGTCTCATTACAATCAATTTAAATGCTTCAGTTCCACTGAGAGCTAATAACACATGAAAGTCAAACTAGGCTCATAATTTCAAAGACATATTTTTTTGTAATGAACTGAACTATTATGCCCTGTTGAAAGCTTGACAATTAAAGATTTTAAAGCTGTGTTTGTGGTGCCATTAGGACCTCCTCTTTCATGTCTTCGAAGCTTGGAACAGTAAGATATTCTCAGCTTTAGGTTTACCTTTAATAACATAGCAAAGCTTTATCTATTTCCCTTTGCAATGTTAAATGTTTACAAAGCATTTTTCATACTATTAAAAAATTAAAATATCTCAATCAACATGACCTGCCTTGCTTCTGAAGAGCTTCACAATGCATTTTATAGAAAAAAAAGAGTTTGTTTCACTGCCTTTTATTCACCTTATTGTTTCGACTACCAACTCAGCCTCCCTCAACTTGATTGTCTTTCAACTAAATGGCCTTGTGAAAAGGAAAGTGAAAATAATGATAGCAAATTGTGCCTAAAATCATCATGGGCCACTTTTCAGAATGAAGACAAATTGGACCAAACGAGCTCAATACCTGGCAGAAGTTAGGGAAACAGGAAAAAACCCAACAAACCAACAGATGCATATATAAAAAGGAAAATCAAATTTACTTGGTGTTCAAAAAACTCCTGACCCTGGAATGGGTAGGGCACTGAAGGCTTTGGGAAAAAGACAGAAGAGCAGTTAAACTGAAGAAAAGGAAGACAAAGTGGGCTTATCTATTCTTTAAAAAATATTTTGCAGGTAATTTAAAAGGGATAGTGGAGAGGTAAGGCAGACAACTGAAAGGAGGAAAGAAATTTGGCAGTTAACTGCTCCAGATGGGCAAAGAACAAGGCACAGGGCACACTGACATATGCTGGGCGGTTTTCAGATGGAGAAATGCAGAGTGGTTGCTCCCCAGCCAACTGACCAGAGGGCTGTAGGAGGTACAGGGAGGATGCCTGGGGTTATAGATAGGCCCAGGAAGCAGCAAAGGGGATGGAACAGCTGAGACACCTGAAGCTTTCTGGCTTTCCTCACTCTGCAGGGGCTGATAAAGCTGCTAGGAAGATCTGCCCTCTACCCACTTGTACCCAGCTCCCTACCACAGCTTGCTGACCCCACTGTTACTCTCATTAAAAACAGGGCTAGTCTTTACCTCTACTCCCATCAACAGTGTACCCCCAGGCAAGAACTGATGGGGTGATGGGGGAATTTTACCATAAAATGCAGTGTCTTATGAAGTTACATTCTCAGGTTGTGACAGGAAGAATCAAGAGAGGGGGAAATCTGGGCTTTGGTTTATTGTGTTGAGAACAGGAGACAGATAGGACTTGGGACAGACAAAAACCTCGTTGTCAGTGGCAAGGGTAAGGAAAGCTGGTCCAGCAGGCTTCTGTGCTCAGTGGAGAGAGAAGGTCAGGGTGGTGGCTCGGAATTGAGCTGTGGGTGAGCATATCCTTAAAGCCCGTAAAAGAATAATAGTCTGATATCAGCCTTTAAGAATCCTGTCATCTGCCCACCTCAAGGGACTGGGTGGGAGGGCAGTGAACAAGACAGGATCCAAGAGTGAGACTACATTGTGAGGATCCCGCTCAGTCGCCTTCTCATTGTTGTGGTAGCACGTTTCTGCAGGAGGATAACCAAAGACTGCATCTTTAAACTTAAGGAGTGATGGTTCTAGATAGTCATAAAAAGCATCCATAAGGGACTGTAGTCCTTTGAAGGAAGACAAGCTGGGCAAGTTGCAAAAGTTTAGTTTAACACAGGCTGTAGAAGAGAGAGCAAAAACCCCTTAATTAGCCATTCCCAGCCTAGCTAGTCACTGTCCAGACAATGCAATAGTCACAGCTACAGACAGCTTAGTTCAAGCTGTGAGGCTTAATTTGCCCTATCACACTGGCAGGTGATGACAGTGTTTCTTCAACCTAATGTTAAGAGGGAACAGAAATTGTCTGCCCACCGCAAGACATTATTTTTTAATGGAAGAATAGAAAGTAGCAGGCACAGAAACCAGTTAATCTTCTCTCTTCCTGTCTCAACACCCAGCCACCCCCTGTTTTGGCTTGATTTCAACCATGTTCTCTCTCAGTGTTCCAGGTAGTTGTATTTTTTATTACTTCCCTGCCTTGCTATGATGAAGAATAGGAGAACACAAGTTTCTCTGAATTCTTCTGCAGTGTCTGGTACTTAAGGTTTTGTGCATGAAAGAATTTTATAATTTTCTTTCTTGGGTGTATGTAGCACCATGATGAAAAGGTAACTTATTCTGTATAACAGTTTGTGCTGAGACCAACCAGGCCCTAGACAAGGCCGCCCAAATCTTACATCCCATTAATTTCTGTGTCTAGACCTAGTACATTTCTTATTCACTTAGCAGTGAACTTCACAATAAGTTTGTCCAAAGAAGATAGAGACCTATCACAAGAGTCTTATCACAAGTGAAAGCTAAGATGGGTTTATGTGACACTCTTGAAGCTTCAGTGCCCTGTGTAAGTCAACAGTAAAGTACTGTTATTCCACAAAATGCCACTGCAGCCAGATCGATTTGAGCATCACTGATCTTGTGCAAATTAGCACAAATTAATTTTCACATTAACCTGCTTACAGCCATGAACACTGCTCTAGGTACTGGGGGATTCAGTTAATTACAATGATAATACAATGTGCTAATTACAGGGACACACCAAAAAAAGGTTTTTGTGGCAATACTAACCTATTTTGTAGCATGTAGGCCACTGCAATAATGAGCTTCATGAGCTTCATCTGTCCCAACTGGTATACAGTAATTTTCTTTAAGGTCTCATTTCTGACATTTGCTGACTTTTTCAAAAGGTTTGCACTCACAAACCATCCCTGCTTGCCCATCAGGCTGTGTTCCCCTTTTTCATGACTTCTAGTAATTTTACTATAGTGTTAGTGTTGCAATATTTCCATTTCACAGAATCCCAGACTGGTTTGGTTTGGAAGGGACCTCAAAGCTCATCTAGTTCCCCTCTACTAGCCCCATCCAACCTGGCCTTGAACCCTGCCAGGGATCCAGGGGCAGCCACAGGGCACAAAGAAGGATTTCTTCCTAACATGATCTGAATATCCTCTCTTTCAGCTCAAATCCATTCCATGTTGTCCTGTCACTCCCTGCCCTTGCAAACAGCCCCTCCCCAGCTTTCCTGTAGCCCCTTGAGGTGCTGGAAGCCTGCTGTAAGGTCTCCCTGGAGCCTTCTCTTCTCCAGGCTGAACGAGCCCAACTCTCTCAGCCTGTCTTCACAGGAGAGGTGCTCCAGCCCTCTGAGCACCTTTGTGGCCTCCTCTGGACTCATTTCAACAACAAGGGTGTTGAACTGTCTCCATCTCTGGGGATTAGACAGACATCTGTAAAATAAATATAATCGTGTCTTTACAGCCCTTTATGCTCCCTCTTGGGCAACCTCTCAGTCTCCTCTTCACTCTCAGAGCTCAGGCTCATGCTCTGGTTGCAGGTTTCTGATGCCTGGCCTCCATGCAAGTGTGTTCTGTTTGTCCTTGGAAAATGCTTGCCAGTGCAATTTGATACAAACCGTTACCATTACAGTCTAAGCTAAATCATCTCCTTTTGCTCCAGAAAGCACACTCAGCTACTCCAACACAGACAACATTTAGGAACTGGATTGCAAATCCCAGGCTGTAATGAACTTTCAGACAATCTCACCCAAGTCTCTCATTTGATCTGAGTATCTTTTTCTTAGAAGAATGTGTGTAGGAAACTTAAGTCATTCTTTATTCTCCAATGTGTAGAATCACAGAATCTCCTGAGTTGGAAAGGACCCATAAGGATCATCAAGCCCAACTCCTGGCTCCACACAGCGCCAGATGAGTGCATCTGAGTTTTGACCCTTCCTGTCCAAACTGGCTCTGAAAGCTGTATCGATGTGACATTTTTCAGTGCTAAATGCTGTTTAATCACATAAGTGAAGCGGCCATCATGATCCACTGCTTTTTCCTACCTGGATCATCCTGGACATTCACAAGTAATGAAGTGGAAAACCAGAGAGCCTTGGAGAAAGGGTCTGTCAGTGACGTTTTCAGGAAAGGAAAAGCCAATCTGTAGATGTCAAATAAATCTTAGGGTAAAGCCATAAACTGCAGTCATGAAAAACTGTCACCATATAAAAAATGTATGTTTTCCCCACTGAAAATGGGTCTAAAAGAACTTCCTTTCAAGGGAGCATATGGTGCTGCAATCCAACTGCTGTCATTAGCTGTAGGCTGGCAACTGTGGGAAAGTCTGCACCAGTAAATACTTTGCATTTGACACAGCCCCTTTTTTTGCTCTTTATGTTCCATATATAAATATATATACACACATTCTGTAACTATCTTTGCATTCAGTGAGATTGTACATGTATATGAATGTATATATGCATTGAATTTACTCTCTGTAAGGTAGTGTAAACCAATAATACACACCGTCTTATGCCAACAAAGCATTCACTTACTCCTAGGAACAAACAGCTGGTCCTTGGGAAGAGCTGTTGAGGTTGTCATTCGTTCTCTGGGATGCTTGTCAGAATTATGAAAGAATATCAAAAACCTGGATACCAGGAGGGATGTTTTCAGCCCTTCCACTCTCTGCTAATCTGTATGCCTTGTCCAAAACATGGCTCACTAGCATAGCAGGGAGACAGCAGAGGTCTGCTTCCCATAGGACTGACACTGATCCTTTCTTTTTTACCTAAGTCTATATGCCTGGCACACCTGAGTTGAACAAAATCAGCGTATTAATTTGATGAAGGGAGCATAGACAAAACCCTCAGAGGGCCTGGTGATTAGTGATACGCACTGATGTACATATCAAAGTAACTTTTCATTTTCCATTTTTGCTCAATGGAAATGCTGCAATACAATAAAATTGTTTGTGTAGTACACACAGGACCAGTGATGGGGATGGATAATAAATGGAAAACATTGGTGTTCTAAGGTTAGGTGGACCTGGTCACTCCATCACAGAATTCTAGAGAATCAGTATGTAGAATCATAGAATGGTCTGGGTTGGAAGGGACAAGGATCAGACAGTTCCAACCTGGCCTTGAACACCTCCAGGGATGGGGCATCCACCACCTCTCTGGGCCGCCCATTCCAGCACCTCACCTCTCTCTCTGTAAAGAACTTTCCCCTAAGATCTAATCTAAACCTTCCCTCCTTTAGCGTCACTCCATCCCCCTTGTCCTGCCATTGTCTGCCCTTATAACAAGTTGATTCCCTTCCTGTTTCTCTGCTCCCTTCAGGTACTGGAAGGCTGCAATGAGGTCCCTCCACAGCCTTCTCCAGGCTGAACAAGCCCAGCTCCCTCAGCCTCTCTTCATAGGGGAGGTGCTCCAGCCCTCTAATTGTCTTCATGGTCTCCTCTGAACCCTCTCCAACATTTCTACATCTTTCTTATATTGGGGTTCCCAGATCTGGATACAGTAAAGAAGCATACTTTAAAACATAGCTTTAGAAACAAAACAAGAAGGTAATTCAAAATGGGATAAAAAAGGTAATCTAGCGTAGACAGGCAGATCTTCTTGGTATCAGTCTGTGATAATAGATTTAATTTTTAAAAAGAGGAATATGATGCTATGCCTGATTTTTTCAGGAAGCCATTTGATATTTCATGGTATAGGGCACTGCGATTAAAACCAGTGAAGACATGGATTAAACACTGTAACAAGGATAAAAAAGCTAATTAAAGGAGAGGTATGTATACCAGAAAAGACTGAAGGAAAGATTGGATTGTTTATTTAGCAACATGGAGATTGGTAGGTGAAGTTGTATAAATCTGTCATGAGAATCAATAAACAACAGAAAAGAGCAGTTTGCACAGAGGAACTGTGTCGGCACAAAAACCAATAAGGAGACTTCAGCTGCATTTTGCTAGAACAATGAGGCTTACCATCTGAGGACTGGGTTCTGTGCCTGGTCTTCCAGCAGTCACAAAATGCCGAAACTGAGCTGATAGTAAGGAAGTGTTTGAACAGGTCATGCACAGTATTTGATGTTTGGAGTTTCTGTAAAAGCAGGAGCTAGACTTAAGACCTTTTTCCAGCTGATTCTTCTATGCTGTAAAGGTGGGTTTCTGTGGTTCTGTCACTGAGGAGGTCAAGCGCATCAGCAGTAATTGCAAGGCATTTGTTGGTATCATATTGATTTTGCAGCCATTATTCCAATTTTACATGATACAACACTCAAGTGAATCAACATTTCAGAGCATTCAGACCATCAACTATAGCCTCTGTGTCTAATTAGTGGCTGATTGCACAACATACACGTTTGCAAACTAAATATCTCATTGCACAGGACTCCAAATATTCCTTATAATAAGCCAAGAGGCATGCAAGGAGCATGACTTATCCTGAGGTAATATATGTATTTGTCTTGTTTAAATTCATTCAGTCTGAACCATTCCCTATTACCTGTTTGTATTAGAAACGGTAATCGCCCTTAATCAGGAAGCTCTAGCAAACTAATACTATTCTGCAGCTGCTGTTAATATTACCTCTTAGAAAAGATCAATACACATGTGGGAATCTTTTTATCCACTTCATTCCTTATACTTTTCTTTTTCTTCAGCATATTTGGGATTTTTTTTTTAAGTTTGGTTGGGATTTTTAATGGTAAAAATGGATAGTTCTGTTTCCAGTTTTTACTCAGTTCTTTTCAATTCAATAGAGACAGACAGCCTTAGGAGATGGCTGAAGATATCCTTGTCTGGAAGAACAGCATAGCTGAGTATAGGGAAGTAAAGGTTACAGGGGGAGGTAGCTTTTACTTAGCAGATTTTTAAGTCGGGGGTAAATAATTTATTAATGGCATTATTCAGTACTAGCAAATTATATTAATCATGCTAGCAAAACAGTTCAACCCAATGAGGTATATCCATGCTTATTTCATAACATTTTTGCTAAGATTTTGGTTGTATTACTGATGGTTCTTCTGATTTCTGTGCTTTTGCCAGTCTATAAGGCTATCCCATTGTATGACTAATTACATCAGGTAGTATCAGTAACCTTGCTACTATTTAATTCTCAACTTTAGCTTATAATTTTTAAATGGTTTGTGGATTGTTGTTTTGAGGGGGTTATTCACTGTTGGCTACAGCTTCCATGCTGGTTTATTGAATTAATAAAATCACATTACCTTTGCTGCCACACCATTTTCAGAAAGTAAGGGTTTGGTTTTGCCAAGTCTCTTTTAGGAACCCCTTTTTTATCTCTTCCCACGCCATGTATATCAGGTTTTCACGGACTGTAAGTATATAAGTGGCATATGATATCTTAGATATGAAAGCTTTCAAGTAAGTCTTCATAGAAGTTCACTCAGGAGTTTTGAGCCCTGATTTAACAGTGTCTTGTTTTTTGGGGTTCTTTTGTTTTTTTTATTTTGGTCTGAAAATCGGGCAGGTCCCACTGGTCTACATTTACAGTTTTATTTCAGAATTAACCTGGTACAATTCCTAGGCAGGTTACATTAAGTTGTTACTGATTGTGGAGACGATGGAGTAGGATTATACCCTTTTCCCAACATGCTTTAGTATAAACTGAATCTGTTTGGCATCTTCTGCATACAACGGTGCTGAGGAAGATGCAACCTTTCCCAGTCTGCTCCCAGCTCCGTATTGCTTCATCCCACCCTCTTCACATCTGTGGGGAGTTTTGTGTCCAAGTGCTTTCCAGTCTATATCAGTAAAGCTCAGCCAGGTTGGCATAAATGGACTCAACAGGCTAACCCCGGTTCATTCCAATTGAATTGTCTTTGGGAAAACTCCCATGAACCATGTAGCTGGTACGTGAGGCACTCAGGAGACTTTGGGAAGAAGGAAATTTATGAACAACTGGAAGCAGGTAGGAATCACATCCCATCAGAGTCTGAAAAAGAGGAGGATCCATCCAGTGCAGATGAAGGGTTAGTCCAGGCCACAAAAATGACTTCCGTGTTTGGCCATCCTTGGGAAGCTCCAGAAGTAGTGAGCTCTGTAGTTTGTTTCCTCACATCAATTCATATCCTTAAGAGCTGGAAGCAGGCTACGCCAGTATCATCATTAAGAAGATATGGCTAATCAGTATAATATGCTCAACTCCCAATAAATAGAAGTACTCTCAGTAAAGCAGAAGGAAATAAAAAGCAACGAAGCAAAAATAAGTAACAATTGCCCCAGGATGACGATTTTGGATGGCGAATTGTGCAAGTTGAATAAATGTCTGAAAATAAGATCCTCCACCACTAGCCTGAAGCGACAAAATAGCTAAATGAATTAGCTTAGCTATTAATAGAAAGTAGGTTTTGTTTCTTTGCAATGTCCCACATAAATATTTATCGAAGAAAGAGGATTCCAATGCAGGGAAGCTTTTTTTTTTCCTCTCTTCACCTTGACAGAGTCATTTTGTGCCTGAAACACCAGAGAAATATTTCTGCACCGTACAAAACAGCAACTCCTACAAAGCTATCAAGGTTAATGAGACATATGCTGCTTTGCTGGGCAAGCCTGGCTGTGCAAGTTGGATGCCTGGGGTGAAGTGATGTGCCCAACTTTTCCAGGATTTCACACTGTGCTGCCAAGGCAGACCACATGTTGTGATATGGTGGTTTCAGATCTGACTCTTTGTTTGCCTCGCTCCCTCTTAGACATGTGTACAAACAGTGTTTTCCAAGACGGTAGCTCCACATGAGCCTGGGGGAATTTGAAAAGGTGCCACAAACAGTCTTGTTTAGTTCAGGGATGCGTCAATTCAAATANCAGAAAAAAAAAAAGGTTCCTGCACAGGAAAATCTTGTTTTTAAAAGCTAGTGAGTTGGTTACAGTTTTCTTCGATGGTTGGAGGAAGCTGCAAGAAATTCCCAGCTGAGAAATTCCAGGCTGACACTCCGCAAGCCAAGGATAGGCTTTAAAGGAACAGGTAGAATAGCACCTCAGTGGGATACAAAGTCCTTGTCACTCACTAATAGCTTGATTTATTTTAGTACATCTCTTTCATTAGAAGGCATGAAGCCTCTGAAACTTAAGCTTCCAGAGACTAATTTGAATTGGAATTACATTCCCCATGACTAAGAATAGAGCATGATATTAGTCTCCTGAACATATTGTGGGAGGAAGATATCTTTTCAGGTGTATTTATATTCTCAACCAACACAATATGAGGTTGTATCTACTGGTGGAACAGATAGAAGAAGTATTATCTTCAGTAATAAAGCAAATAAAAATAAAGTTAGTAGTGATGTTTAGGCAATTAGGGCAGCTGCAGAGCAAGTATACAGGATGAAATTTTAAGTAGAAGACAGGCTGGAGTATAAATACATGAATACCCGTAAAGGAGTACTGTGTCCAGATCTGGGGCCCCCAGTACAAACAACATGTGGAACTGTTGGAGAGGGTTCAGAGGAGGGCCACAAAGATGATTAGAGGGCTGGAGCACCTCCCCTGTGACAAGAGACTGAAGGAGCTGGGCTTGTTCAGCCTAGAGAAGAGAAGGCTGCGGGGGGACCTAATTGCAGCCTTCCAGTCCCTGAAGGGAGCTTATAAGCAGGAGGGGATTCAACTTTTTAAAAGGACAGATAATGGCAGGACAAGGGGGAATGGACTAAAACTAAAGGAAGGAAGGTTTAGATTAGGTCTTAGGGGAAAGTTCTTTACAGAGAGAGTGGTGAGGTGCTTGAACGGGCTGCCTAGAGAGGTGGTGGATGCCCCATGCCTGGGGGTGTTCAAGGCCAGGTTGGATGGGGCCCTGGGCAACCTTGTGTAGATCCAGGCCTGGAGGTTGGTGGCCCTGCCCATGGCAGAGGGGTTGGAACTCTATGATCCTTGAAGTTCCTTCCAACACATGCCATTCTATGGTTCTCTGAAAGGAAGACAACCAACCAACCAATACCAAGCCACAAAGACATTAATAGCCCTACTGTTCCAATGTTTTAAAGGTCAAAGCAATGAGTCAAGTCAGTAAATACGCCCGTGTCATGATTTTTGAAAGGTTCCTGAAAAGGTGTATTGAAAACTTTCCAATAAAACCAAGCAGATATATTCAAACTAATAAAATGTAAATGTATCTCCCCTTCTCCAGTATCAAAATTTGTATTTTTCATTTCCTTCAAGTGGCTCAGTGGAGTTATATGACTGATAAGAAGTAGCAGCATAACTTGTTCTGTTGCTCAGTGCATCATGAATGGAGCAATGCCTTTTGAGCAATACTTTCTCCAGTAAGCAGTGCACGCCATTTCATTGCCTATTGATGGCATCAGAACTGTGTGATTTTTTTTTTTCCTATCAAGTTATGAATTTAGCTGATGTTATATCAAATTCATCTTTTGGACTTATTAAAAGCATATTCTGCCATGCAGCATGAGATCGAAAGCCAGCCTTCTCCAGAATTTTGTCCCTGGCCGTGGCCAACACCAGACATGGCATAGGAAGATATAAGAACCAAAGGTGCAGCAAACTCTACCTAACCATAGTACATTTGTTTATGTGTTTCTTCAGCAATTACCACAGAGCACAAAGGTTTTTCACCATCATTAACCTGCTATGTAATCGCTTGTGACCTCAGGCACGTATAGAATTGACCTCCTAATCACCTAAAAACAGCAGTCAGGGGACTTTCAGCAAAAATTGGAACAACAAAAATTGAAACAACAAAAAAATCATAAACAGAAGACATAAAATACCAACCTAAAGTATTAGCAGTTAACATCTTTTTGTTCTCTCCTTCACTTTTTATGTGTATTACATGAGTGTCAAAGGCTTCCAGAGCTGCGGGTTGCTAGGCATCTGGCAGGAGTAGCGGAACACACGATGTTAATCTGAAATCCGTATCTCTGCCTTCAGTGCTGGGACTTACTCTTGGTGACTTACCCAGGTTGACATTGTAAATCTGTGGCAAAGCAAACAGCAGTGTCAGCCATCTGACGTCTTGATGCTGGTTTCCTCACCTTATTCTCAACCTCATGTGTAAACCAGTGGTGACTGGACAGCACTGTGGTCAAAGGGCAGAAATGGGAAATACTCACTGTAGGAAGAAAATCATCTTAAATCTTCAATGTCAAGACACCTGCTAAGAGGAGGCTGAGGGGGAAAAAAAGAGATTTAGATAAATCGTGTAAATTATGTTAACATAATAACAATATGATGCATATTGCTATCTCAGATGTCCAAGGCAATAAGTTCATGACTTGCTGTCACACGTACTATTTATATTCCCATAAACAGAAGATCTCAGAGGGTTTAAGCTGGCCTGGATCCACTGAAATTATGCCAGATGGCATAATGATGCTGATGGAGAAGCTAGTCTGGAAGCTATTCCTTTATTTAAAGTGTCTCGAGTTGATATACCCATTTTGAGATTAAAAAATTCTGTCTCTAATGCTTTCCTAGTTTTTGTTTTGTTTTATTGTGGTGTAAGCACTGTTAAAATCAGACAGGCCGAGTTTTACTTTCCTTCCACCCCCCAACAGAGTCCAAGAGATACATGCTGCCTTTCCCAACCTTGCCCTCGTGTTACAGCCATCACTGCTTCACCATTTGCTGAAGCAGGTTAGAGATGCGTTATTTTTAAAGCATAAAAGCAGCAACTAGGAGATCTGTTATCATCTGGAAGCAGAGTGATGATCTTGAATTACACAGGAAAGAAAATTTTGATACCTGCTGACAGAAGGAATTGCTCACTCTCCAAAGGTGACGGGACTAAAAGAGTTAAAACCCACGATGACTTGGGCTGTGATGCTGAACTACTATTTTCACCTTTGTATAATACGTCAGCACTTCAGTTGCTTTACTACACTTGGAGGGTCAGGGCTTTTTTGTTTTCATGCTCTCTAAATTCAATAAAAGCTATAACCTTTGTAATGAACTTAAAAGTGAAAAATAATAGTTATAGCTTTATAAAGTTCTGTAACTCTTACTCTTAGAAGGGCTGCAGCATATTGATTCATTTATCATAGATATTCTTTATTCATATGATCAAAAAGTATCATCAGACCATCAGTTGCAACATCCGTATCTTTTCTATTGTTTGGTTTAGAAATTATTTTTTTTTCACTATGATTTTCTAATAATTTCTTGAGGTTTGGTTTCTTGCATTCAGTTCTGGCCTCCCAAAAGATTTCCAAGAGCTTTCTTGTATGCTCAAGTATACTAGATTTTTAGGCCATTTCTGAGGTGACTTGGAGAATTTGCACCTGAACTTTCAAAACATTGCTTATTTTAATTGAAAAAATCCTTGCCCCATATATGTGAAAGAACATAAGTCACAGCAGTGTTCACCCCAACTATCCCTAACGTCTAGGCACCTACCAGGGATCTCACTAATTCATGGCATTTTCCTGCACAACATGTGGAGACATCCACGCGTTGAGCAATCATACTCAAACCAGCTCACGTATCAAGCCAGGTCCTGGTCCACCAAAGATAATCAATAGGAAACTCAAAAGTGGGGTGGGGGTAGTGTTAAAACAGCTCCTTCCCACTGTGTAGGTACCCACCCGAACCGTTGTAGAAGGAGTGGCAGCATTTTAGATACCTACATCACTTCAGCAGTAAAAATGTTGGTTTCCACATACCTTCAGATGCCAAAGTGGATTTAGGCAGGATTTTGTAGATCATAGTTTGATCTGAAGTTTCAGTTTTAGTTCATTATTGTTAGGATTCGGGGTTTTGGATGCTAGTTTTAATGGGGCTGGGGATTCACCTGGCTTTGATTTCACAGTATGTGAACTAAGGAGAAGGTTCAAGGTGATCTTAAGATTTCTCCCAAAGGTCTGTCCAGACCTTTCAGCATGTCCAAATGCTTTGGAAAGGCAAAAAATTGCATTGATATTCGAAGGTTAAAATTTGTGTGAGTTCCACATATAGCACTTGACAAGCTGTTGGAATGAGATAGCTAATGAGTCCTGGATGAAGCAGGCAAAGGTCAGTTGTTCAGATGTGACATCTGTATTTGATAAATACCCAGTTTTGACTTTGGATGGGCTTGGGGACAATTCACTTTGTAGCAATTCAAGCTGACTCTTCTCTCTCTCTCTCTCTTCTGACTTACCAATTGATTGGAGATGACTTTAGAAAATAGACCCCTGAAAAGTTTGTATTTCCTTGGGGCAGCACTTCTGGGGTTGGCAGCCCATGCAGACCCCAACGTGTCAATGCCAGAGCCCTCAAAATGGTCTTGCTGTCCCTGCAGCCAGGCTGTTCATCATGGCAGCAATCTCCTTTACCACACCTAATGGCACTAGCTCCACATCTCCAGGGCTAACAAGTTGTGTTCGTACCCTTGGAATGGCTACATTCAGGTCTACCTACAGTGCCGTGAGCCCTGAGCTAGCTCTACAGTATGAACACACACATCCCTCCGTCTCACCTGTCCTGTTGTTTACGTCATTTCCAGAGCCACAGACCAGCACGAACCGGTATATCATCTGGTCTGACCTATATTATTTAATATAGGTTACAGTTTGCTCACCCATTCGCCCTTTTAGTCTAACACATAACTTTATCACCTTCTTAAGCTACCAGAGTTAGTTTGTTAGATCATTAGTGAATCGGGCAATGGGTAGGACCTTTGCAGATGGATTTTGGTAAGTAAAATTTGTCAAATTTGGCTAATGAGGCTCTCCAGCAGCAATATGTTTCTTGTTCTCCCTTTCTTTAAAGGGTATGAAATTAGTGAATCAGCTTTAACTGCATTTCTTGTCAGCATGTCACAACCTCGGAGTCCTTTTAATTGTGTAGGAGCCTTGAGAGTGAGGTATTTAGATTCAGTGTAGAATTTGAAGGAAGTAGGAATTTTTTTTCCAGACTTTAACACTGTCATTTGTTCACACCTAGCAAATGCAAAGCTATTAGGAAAAAGGTCTTCTGGAATGACCCAAAATATAAAGAAGTGTTAAGAAAAAAGGACTTTTTCCCAGTGGGCAGGGCAGCTATAGCAGTTGTGATGGCAGAAATGGAGCATTGCTTTTTGTTTCTCTGCCCACATTTCAACTGCAGCTTCCACTGCAGTCTAACCCAGGCATCAGAAAGAGAACTAGGGGGACTGAGATAAAAGAAGCTGGTATGAGCCGGGTTAAATACTGCCTGCATTGATGGCCTGTCAGTTTTTGGTCCAGGCATTTGTCAGGAGAAAGGGAAAGGTGTAATTTTTTGATACGTTAACTATGAAGAAGGTACTGTGGGAAAATACAGGCCCATAAATCTGGTTATTTTCAAATTATCTATGTATTTCAATGCAAAGGAAAAACATCTCAAGAACACAAAGTAACAGAACTGTGATAGCTTTTAAAATCGAGCAGGGAGCAGTAGCTTGAACCCTGAACTTCCATCACAAACCTATTAGGTGATTTTTCAGGTGTGTTGTGACTTCAAAATGTCTTCCAGAGAAAGATTATGAAATTCAGAATAAATTTACAGTCAGTTAAATTACAAGTGCTCTCTGAAGCCAGAACACAAGCTATCATATCATCATCTGACCAAGCTGTAGTCATCCCAAGTATCTCACGAGCTGGTGCTTAAGTTGCAGATCGCTGGATGCTGTGCTAGAGAGTCAGACTTTCAACCCTCACTTCTCGCTCTTCGGATCGGTGTCTAAATCTGGGAGTTACTCCCACACTTCACATACAAACTCTGCCTGGGATGTGGTTGCTTACTAAAGAGAAAGGTGCCGTTGCAGCTGCTCTGATGTAAATCATTCACATCTTCTGCCTTGCCCAGATGTAAAACATCAAAGCAGCTGAATGTTTACTGTCTTCTTCAGTATATCCACCACACGTGAAAAAGACCTAGTAACAACTCTTAAAATGGTAGTATCCTGCTTGTACGCAGAGGACTGACACTGTATAAAAAGAAATGAGAGCTTTTTGGTTTTAAGAGCACCTTTCCTGTTTGCTAAGAAGAAATGTTAAGTCTGTTGCCGTGAAATCTAAGTTAAACAAAGCCCTGCGCAGAAGGTGATTATTTACTAAATAAATTCTAGAGCGGGGGAATCAAACATGAGTCACATAGCACAAACTTAAATCCTACACTGGGATAAACACTTCAAAACTAAACTCCACTTTAAAAAACAATGCATGTTTGTAAGGAGCTTTAGTTCCTCCGAGGATCTGGGCCTTTAAATCATTGAGAAGTTTAAAGATGCACTCTAGGTGAAAGAAATCAGCAAGAAACAAGCTACAGAATAAATCTGAAATACAGTCTGCGTGTGGGAGTGTCTCTTCTCCTGATATGCGGAATTTCAGCTGCAGTCAGTGAAGTCATAGGTATGTGGGAAGATTGAAGAGCCTTATACCACAGCAGTGGTTCCCAGCTGATTGGCAAAGTAGCCACTGCCACTTGACAAACTCAGTAGTAATGCCAAAGGAGCTCAATGATAAGGGAGTTGAAATGCATTGAGGAACAAGGAAGGAAGAAGAAGGGAGAAAACCCAAAGCCAGCCTGAAGGCAGCAAGTGTGTATGCAAAATGTGGGATCTTGGAAAGGTCAGATGTTATTATCCAACGAAAAGTTAAAGGGCACTGAATAAAATGAATTAGTTGTTGTTGCAAAGCATCTAGACATTCTGGGAACTGAGCCAGTGTGAACAGCAAAGGATCTAACAAAAATAAGGCTGAGATTTCTGCTAGGAGAAAATGAGAGTATTGGTGACTTAGAGCATTCTCCTGTAGCAAAAACAACAAACGGGAAGCAGACCAGTAGATTAAAAGTACACAGTGAAGATTTATTTGCTTAAACCTAGAGATGGTGTGATACAATGGGAGGCACCTCCATCCTTTAAAGGAGGAAACCTTGCATGCTGGTTTCACTTCTGCTTCAGACTTGCTATGGGAAAATGTAGATCTTGCTTTTGAAGCAGGCAGTGAAATAGAAAACTGAGGTGCAGGGAACATCTTCTTCTCTTTGTTGGCATTAGTCTGCAACGTCTTACTCTTCAAAGTGTCACTGACTCACTGAAATGGATTTTGTACACCCCCTCAAGTTAGTTTTCTAGTTCCCATTGGTAGATTTCCCGAGTTTAGGTTGAATTATGACTCTGTGTTGCTGGAATATTGCCTGTAGGTTGTCGGTTGCAAGGAAATAGAGCTTGTCTCCAAAACCTCAAGATTTCCTCATGCAAACCAAAACTCCTGCCCTTAAGTCACACAGTGAGCAAGGGGAACATGCCTGCAGAAGGGACCATTGACCAGGCTCTATGAGGGATGTGTCCTTTCAGAGAGGAGCCTTACCAGATGTTACACCTCTAGCTGAATCCTTGCCCCAGTGCCGTTCCTGTGTTGCCTGTCAACATGTCACAAGGTTTTACAAAGCAGAGCTATGGAGGAGAACAAGGTCTGGTTTTGTGTTCTTCTTAAGCAGCTTAAACAGGTCTGGAGTTTCTGGGATCACCCACCCTAAGACCCAGCTTTGTCTCCACCAATTTAAAAGAAACAGACTCAAATCCTTAAAGGGCTGGGTAAATAATTTCACTGTTGCTTCAGGGATAATTGGGCTTCGCTGTATCCCCTTCAGTTTGGTGGGATTTTACACTAAATGCTTGACTCATTAGTATCTTTAGTGCATCATCCCACTGCCCCTATCAATGTATCTCATTCTTTGGAAGAAGGAATGACGCATCCTTTCAACATCCTTTTTGCAGACTGAAAGATACTTGGTAACACACCTTAAACCTCTGTCTCTCCTGAAACTGTAGGAGAGAGCGGGTCTAGCTATTGGACTTTTCACACTGTCAGTGCTGAAATGTTCAGGTCCCACAATAAAGAGGTCATATATTTACCTAAGATAATGTAATAATGTGAGGTTCTATTAGACCTCAATTTTCAGGACATCTCTCACACTCATTAATTTAACATTAATTTGCATTTAGCAGCCGTAATGATTATATGGGTCAAGAAAACTAAAATACCTTTATTCCCTGCCTTTTTATCTCCTTAGAGTACGCTCGGTTTGAGGCAAAAATCCATGACCTGCGTGAGCAGATGATGAATCACAGCATGAGTTCTGGGTCCGGCTCCCTGAGGACTAATCAGAAGAGGTCACTGTATGTCAGGTGAGCATGGAGAGCTTTCTCCTGGGAGTATCTCAGCAGCTACCTTGTCTGTGCCTGACTTGTGCGCTGTGGGTTTGGCAAGGTGGGAAAGAAGTTTGGGGAACTGAATTGAACTGAACTGAGAAATTCATCAATCTTATAAGCACGGCACCATTAATGCGAGAATTGGATGAGGCCCAATGGCCTAATCTGCCCGTTTCAGGCCATTTTCAAAGAGCATTATACCTTCATAGTGATTTGGGTTTATGAGATGAAGACTCCTTACCAGTTGTCAGCTCTTTTGGTATCTGAGATGGTATAGTGACACATTGTGTCGCTGCGTGAGATCCTGCCCAGACATGGGATGATTCTTCTCATAAAAAGCACATTTTTTGCCAAGACCTTCTTCTTACAAAGCAAGGAATATTACATGCTATTTAAATGCATGGCAATCTGCTGCTCCCCGCTTGCATATGTTTACCCTTCTATCAGTCTATGCTATGAAGAATATACCATCTACCTACCAAGCTCAAATATGCAGATGAGATGCTAAACGAGCTGATGTACACAGCTTAAACGGGGTAGTGATTAACATAGGAACTGCCTAACTGTGAGTCAGGTGGCAGCAGTGGTTATAGCTTGGTCTCGCCCATGCAAGTCTGTTGCCATAGTCATTGCTGGCTAAAAGCCTTGGGGGTTGCCCAACTGTCCCTAGCAAAGTTCTTGCTGTCATTCACCCTTTCTGTGACTTGGAGACACAGTGGGGCTCAGTACCAAATATTTTAATAATCTTACTAATTATGCTTCTCTGGGCTTTTCATTGTTCCCCCCATGCTCAGCATATAATTTGAAATTCCTGACAATCATGAAGTAGAGGGAAGCAATTTGTCAGCCTCCAGGCAGTGATAATTATTCATGGGGGAGCAAATTCAGGTGATAACATTGCAGAGATCCAGTTAAGGCTAAATTTTGTCATTATGCCCTAAGCATGAAAAGGTAAGGTAAGAGAGAAGCAAGGAAAAAAACTTAAATGTTAGCATGGATGGTCATATTCTAGTGGGCAGCAACCACGTGAAGCACTAATTAGTACTGCTGCCAGAAAAAGTATGGACTGAAAGGTTGTGGATCATTGCTACCAGCAACCTTGCTATTGAACAAGGACAGGTTGGATGTGTCACTGGTTTTGATGCATCTCTAACCTTCTCTGACCTTTCTGGCTCTGTGTTTACTTCTGGAGCTATTCCACCTGCAGTAGGTTTTTTCCCATAGCATAGAGTGATTTTATCATCAATTCAGCTCCCTGAATTTGCATTTTATGAAAGTCTACATTCCTTGGACATGTGGAGACAGATCCAAGCTTACTTTACTTGAGCTAAGCCAGGAACCCAAAAAGTCCAAGCCATCAACCTCAAGTCAATTCAGGTGGACACATAAAGGGCTAGCACAGGGTTCTGAACAATTTACTGGTTGGAGGTACAGCAAAGCTCAATTAGCCCTGTATCAGCATAGGCCTGGTAAGCCCTGCTGAGAACTGAGGTTTCTTAGCTTGCACGCTCTGCCAAGCTAATATATCTGTGCTACATCTGGCCCAGACTAGTTCTTCTATATAGTATTGCTCTGCATACCCCGATGAGCCTGGTTTTCTGCTAGTTCATGAGTTCTGGATGTGCTCTGTCTCACAGATAATGCTGATGTATGAAACTGATGTGCCCTGGTGATTCTCTGCAAGAACCTTTGATAGCTCAGCTGCACATCATTAAAATTATCCAATAGTTTGGGTGGGAAGGGACAGTAAAGATTATCTCATTCCACCCTCCAACCATGGGTCGGGACACCCAGGTTGCCCAAAGACCCATCCAACCTGGCCATGAACACTTCCCAGGAGAGACATACACAGCTTCTCTGGAAAATCCATTCCAATGCCTCACCACCCCCAAAGTCAAGAATTTCTTGCTAAAACCTAATCTAAATCTGCCCTCTTTTAGTTTAAAGCCCCTTGTCCTGTCACTTCCTCCCCTTGCCAAATAGTCCTTCCCCAGATTTCCTGTAGCCCCTTCAGGTACTGGAAGGCTGCTGTGTCCCGGAGCCTTCTCTCCTCCAGGCTGAACAAGACCAAGTCTCTCAGCCTGTCTTCACAGGAGAAGTACTCCAGCCCTCTCATCATCTTTGTAGCCTCCTTTGGACTTTCTCCAGTGGCTCCATGTCCTTCTTATGTTGGGGAACCCCAGAGCTAGATGCAGTACTGCAGGTAGGGTCTCACCAGAACAGAGCTGAGGGACAGAATCCCCACCCTTGACCTGCTGACCATGCTGCTTTGATGCAACCAAGGGTATGGCTGGCCTTCTGGGCTGCAAGCATGCATTGTTGGCTCATGTTGAGCTTTTCATCCCGCAACACCTCCAAGTCCTTCTCCTCAGGGCTGCTCTCAATCCATTCTCTGCCCAGCCTGTAGCTGTGCTTGGGATTGCGCTGATCCATGTGCAGGACCTTGTACTTGGCCTTATTGAACTTCATGTGGTTCACATGGGGCCACCTCTCAAGCGTGTGAAGGTCCCTCTGGATGGCATCCCTTCCCTCCAGCATGTCAACCTCACCACACAGCTTGGTGTCATTGGCAAAATTGCTGATCTCACCATCTATGTTTCTGACAAAGATGTTAAACAGTGCCGATCCCAGTACTGACCCCCGAGGAACATCACGTATCTCTGGTCTCCACTTGGACATCAACCACAACTCTTTGAGTGTGACCATCCACTTGCTATGTAAATATTGCTTCCCAAACCATAAATGCAAAAAGTGTTCTTTTATTCCAGAGCTGTTCCCAAACATTCCCCAGACCTTTCAAGCAGAAAGCCTTAAAAGCCTCAGTCACTTTTATTAATGTAATTTTTTTGCAGTCAAACCCACACAATTGGCTGTTCCCAACTCCGAGAGATTTCTTTGAGAGGTTCTATATTTTATATGTTTTCCATAAGGTGTTTGTAGTATAGCAGCTCCTGCAGCATTATTTCAAATCATACACTCTCATTACGAAGGTAGCTTATGTCTACGTTAGACACTAAGGAAAATTGAAATGTGGGTTCACAAATATGCTTGTTTTCAGTGCCTGAAATGTTCACTTTATGTGTGAACTCTGAACAGCCAGGAACCCATGTAAAATGTCTGGGATTTAGATTTATTTTGTTTCTAAATTCACACAACTCAGGATATTTCTGTTTCAATTAATTATTTTGGTCAGCATGTGCAAGAGAACTAGAGGCTAATATGTTGCAAATTTGAGGCTGTAACACCCAGTTTATGATCCAAGTTGGCTGTTTTCCTTTCTTTGGGATGCAGTGATTTTGCTGTCCTTCACTGAATACAAGCATAGTTATTTTTTAGCCAGAGAGCTTAATCAAAGTAAATAACTGCGTTGTAGGCAGTGTAAGGGAATAAAATTAAAGTCCATATGGGTTCCAATAACTGAAAATAAGTGTCATTATTTGCTTATGGAAATACCAACAGAAAAGAGAGTGAGAAAAAAGCAAAGCTCTCTAAGCAGATTTGCCAGTGGATGCACAGCTCATTGGATGAAGGTTTTACTTCTTTACCTCTCAGCCTGTGATTTCCCCATCCAGCCCCTGTTAAAATAGCATAGCATTTTTAATTGAATCATAGAATGCTTTGGATTGGTAGGGACCTCAAAGATCATCTGGTTCCAACTCCCTGCCATGGGCAGGGACACCCTCCCTAGACCAGGGTGTCCAAAGCCCCACCCACCCTGGCCTTGAACCCTAGCAGGGATACAGGGGCAGCCACAGCTTCTTTGGGCACCCTGAGCCAGGGCCTCACCACCTTCATAGAAGAATTTCTTCCTCATATCTCACCTAAATCTCCTTTCTTTCAGCTTAAGTCTTGAAGGCCTCCTTGTCCCAACACCACTTGTCCTTGTAAACAGTCTCTTTCCACATTTTCCAGTGAGGAAAAGAAATACAGAAAGAAAAGGAGAAAGTAAGAGAATGGATGTGAAACATAGCAAGTTCTATTATTTATATTTCCTTTGTTGGTGAAAGTGAATGAACTTAGTTTGAATTCAATAACTGAAGTGAGAGGTTAAAGAAAAATCATCTATTATCCTTTATAATGCATTGGAATCCAGCCATCAGCTCATGATTAATGAGGAAAGTAAACAAACCCATTACCAGCTCAATGCTGTGCTACATACATACATGAGGGGGGTTTAGTGTTTCTTCACAGAATGTGAAAGAAATGCAAATTCCTGTCTTCCTTTTTGTCTTTTTGGCTCAAGGTTTTAAAATCTATTCTTGTCCAATTATGTGTTTTCTTGTCTTGAAATAGATACATGCTTTGCTGTGTCCTTTTGACATCCACAGTCAACTTTTTCAAACAAGGTGTGGTGGCTCTCAATACATTTAGGAAATGCCAGATCCTGTTACTTAACTCACAGAGTAGGGAACGTGACAGCAGTGCATTTGAAGAGTTAAGCATTAGGGAAGCACAGTCCTTTACAAAATGTGGTGAAAATGAGCAGCCATGGAAACTTCAGGGTAAAGTTGCCAAGCTTTTGAGGAAACTGAGAGCATGATAAAGGGTTTTTCCTGATGATTTAGTAGATTTCTCCTGAGCTTGAAGCACTCATGCTAGATTTCTGATGGTAACAGTAGATAACTTCAGTAATTGCTACTAGATGTGCAAAGAAAAGGTTTTGGAGCAATCATCCGGCATCCAAGAACTGCCTTCTTACAGTCTGCTGCTGAGTTACAGATGAGCAATAATTAGATAAGCCTAGAATAATCAGCCATGGCACCTTTTAATACTTATTCAAATGAGACAGCTTCTGAAATAATGTCTATCATTTCAAATTCCAATTGTCCAAAGTCACAGACAGGTGCTGTGAAGGTCCAGCACCCTGCAGTAACAGCTCAAAAGCTTCACACACCTTTCATTGGCCCTTTCATTGCCATTGAAAATGTGTTCAACACTAGGGGGGACCAAGCATCATTTCACCTCATCATGACAACGTGTTGCACTGTGTGAAGGGGCTGGTTGAGCTTTCTGAAATGCAGATATTTCAACCTTAGCACAGTGCAAAATGCACAGTTGGGTATGGAAATTGGAGAGAGGTCAGGGCTGGATCCTGCTCTAATTTCAGAAGTGGTTCTCCAGTGCTTCTCCATCAACTGTCCGGGGGACAACACTACAGTGGGGAGTGTAACCAAGGGTGGAGGCTGTTCCTGACAAGGAACTCTTAAGATCAATCTTTTTGCTCCAGCCCAGGCTGCACTAATCATAAAAATTGTGCACTGTGCAGACAGGTGTCTCTTAGTCCACTACACTTTTGTCATCTTCTAGCTAGAATTAGTGCTGATCATTTCATAGGTTTGATAGCTATGTGCTGTGCAAATATCAAGCATTGTGTGTTAAAAATGAGCATGTTCTGGTTCATTTTGTATTGAGCCATGAGGAACAGGATCGGAAGATTTGCTGTATCAGTTGAGCAGCAGCTGAGATGAAGTCAAGGTTGAGGTACTTTGAGTTGTTTACTCTGATTTCCAGCACAATGATTTCTCCATTAGGTGTTGGACACCTTTATGTGCCTTTCCTGGGGTTCTTAGAAATCATCATGGTGCCACATTGCTAAAGGAGAGTTTGGTTTCCAACAAATCACATAAATTCTCACTTGGGAACCTTGCTGAGCTACTGCTGAAGTTTGTCTGAGGCAGTTGGTGAAGATCAAATCTGGCATCCAGGGCTGGTTTTATGTGATGTTACAGCCACCGTTCAGCCTCCCTGCCTTGTCTGAGGCAGTGAACACCCCGTAGGGAGGTGAGCATCAGGTCAAGGCTACATGGGAAAAATTATCATGGGAGACTTGCATAGCAGGATGCAGTACAGTCCAAAATACAGATGAGAAATGTAGTTCTTGGAGACATCGTGGTAGTGAAATCTGAACACATGGTAACATCAGACAGGACGATGGAAAGCTCTGTTATGTAGATCTGGAAGGAGAAAATGAGATAAAGATATTATTTCACTGGAGTCCTGGATGCTGTCCTGTGCAGCCTGCTCTAGGTGATCCTGCTGCGGCAGGGGGGTTGGACTAGGTGATCTCCAGAGGTCCCTGCCAACCCCTTCAGATCTGTGCATCTGTGATTCTGTTTGGGTTTTTTGAAAGGAGATACTGAGGGAACCAAATGAAATGTTCATACAGAAATAATCATTGCAAAAAGAGAGAGTGAGTGTGTGTGTGTGTATATATAAATATATATAATATTTATGGCTATGATCAGAGGATTGGAGCACCTCTCCTATGAAGAGTCGGGCTTGTTCAGCCTGGGGAAGAAAAGTCTCTGGGGAGACCTTAGAGCAGCCTTCCAGTACCCGAAGGTACCTACACAAAGATGGAGGGGACTGTTTGCAAGGGCAGGGAGTGGTGGGACAAGGGGGGATGTGTTTAAACTAAAAGAGGGCAGATTTAGATTAGATATTAGGGAGAAATTCTTCCCTGTGAGTGTGGTGAGGCCCTGGCACAGGTTGTCCAGAGAAGTTGTGGCTGCCGCTGGATCCCTTGCAGGTTTCAAGACCAGGTTGGATGGGGCTTTGGGCACCCTGGTCTGGTGGACGGTGTCCTTCCCCATGGCAGGGGACTGGAACTAGATGGGCTTTGAGCTCCCTTCCACCTGAACCATTCTGTGATTCTATATAAAAATAACATGCAGATAGATATATATTAGCAGTAAATAAATGCTATACCCACATATACATTGCAAACATCTTCACTTAAGCTAGGTGTCTGGCATCTCTCTTGAGTCAGTGTGGAGTACTGTTGGCACTTTCAGAGTACAATTCATCTGAACCAGAAGTAGACATCTAAAATTGCTCAGGCGAATCATGTCCTAAAAATGTCTATTTCTCACAGCTGAGTGGAAGGAGCCTCAGGTGATTAGCTGAGTTGTAAACATCTATATTAGAGACACTTCAAGTTGTCTGACCTGAATCCCACCCACACTGAATAGCTTTCTCTTTCACACACACACATACACAGACAATGTGTATACATATCTTGATGAAGCTGTAACATCAGTTTTTTGTCTGTGAATGCTTCAGCTGCATAATTCAGCAAGCACCCATATTCCTCAGGATTCCTTCAAAATTAATTTGCTACTTTCGTTGGCTCTGTTGAGGATCCACACATGCTCGGTGCGTGGTCATCAGGCTGAATGAGTTGATGTTTTTCCAACCTTGTGATTCTGTGATTTCATTAAGGCTTCAGGTCAATCTAGATTTCTGGAGAGTGATTGCAAATGTCTGGCATGTAGGCATTATTATTTGGTTTTGATGGGGAAATAGCTAGAACTATTGAGCAGCCTGGTCTAGCGAGAGGTGTCCCTGCCCATGACAGGGGGTTGGTCCCTTCCAACCCAAACCGTTCTATGATTCTATGATTACATAGCCATGCCTGTACTTTAATGGCATGATAGATACTGTTCAAATTCTCTTTGCTGAATGCTGAGTGAAGGAAAGTGGAATTTCAGTACAGTTTGTTCACTTACCTCACATTATTCCTCAGCAATTGAATGGTCCAAATTACAGCACAGAATGGAAACATGCATTCAGGAAATCTCTGCTAAATGGCATAAAACAGAAAGCTGGGGTTTATGATAGCACTTAGCATGCATGTTTGGAAACGGTCTGATGGGTACACACATAACCCCCACTTGTGAAATGGGCTGTTGTGCTTGAAATGCCATTTCAAACTGGAAAGTTGAAACCTGGTTTGAATGCTGCTCATTTCACATGTCCGGGTGAAGTATGAGTTTCTGCATATTCAATTACTACTTTACAGACGTTCTTTCTCTGAACATAGAGTCTTCTCCAGATCCTGCTGCATCAGTATTCCCACTGGTTTCAGTGGGAGCTGCTGAGGTTCAGAACCAAGGAAATAGTAAGTGCAAATCTTTATTTTTCAAAGCAAGGAGAATTACTCTGTGTGCTTGAGACGTTTTCACAGAATCACAGAATCACAAGGTTGGGAAAGACCTTTAAGATCATTGAGTCCCATCATACCTTTCCTCTACCAAACCATATCCCTAAGTACCTCATCTACCTGTCTTTTAAACACATCCACAGCCTGTTCCACCTCCAGACAACTCTTTCAGTGAAGAACTTTTTCCTAACATCTAATCTGAACCTGCCCTGGTGCAGCTTAAGGCCTTTGGCCCTGTTTTACCCAGGATCTGAACAGTATAACTAAATAACTATTCACTCAGGTCTTTATTCATTCTCAGAAACACCAAGGAACAGAGAAGGGTGAAGGATGTTCTGGAATACAAAAATCACCTAATAAAATGTGCAGTGAATCCAGTAGCTGTTATTTATTACTTTGAAATTCATGTCTAGAGAAAAAGTATCTGGCTCACGGAGCCTGCGATTATCTGTAAAATCAGAAGGATAACAACACCAACTCTTGTGCTTGGCAATGCAAATATAACATTTTCTTATGAAACTCAGACTGTTTATGTGCTTAGAGGATTAGTTTTTGGCATTTGAAAAGTACCACGTTTCTCATCCTGCTGCTAAGTACCAGCTAAATGCAAAATTAAAAAATAAACTAAAACCCAAAGAACAGGGAATATCTGGAAAGAGGCTGTATTGGTGAATTTTGGTATTGGTTTTGTTTCTGGTTTTGGTTTTGAGGTGGCCTCTCACATCTTCTCCCGGCCTCTCACATCATCTCCCAGCCTCTCACATCATCTCCCAGCCTCTCATCAATACAGGCTGGGAGATGATGTGCTAGAGAGCAGCCCTACAGAGAAGGACTTGGGGGTGCTGGTGGATGAGAAGCTCGACATGAGCCGACAATGCACGCTTGCAGCCAAGAAGGCCAATTGTATCCTGGGCTGTATCAAAAGGAGCATGGCCAGTGGGTTGAGGGAGGGGATTCTGCCACTCTGCTCTGGTGAGACCCCACCTGGAGTACTGTGTCCAGTTCCAGAGTCCCCAACATAAGGACATGGAACTGTTGGAATGAGTCCAGAGGAGGGCTACAAAGATTATTAGAGGGCTGCAGCACCTCTGCTATGAAGACAGGCTGAGAGAGTCAGGGTTGTTCAGCCTGGAGGAGAGAAGGCTTCAGGGAGATCTTATAGCAGCCTTCCAGTGCCTGAAGGGGCCTACAAGAAAGCTGGGGAGGGACTTTTTAGAAGGGCAGGTAGTGACAGGACGAGGGTGAATAGTTTTAAATTGGAAGGGGGCAGATTTAGATTAGATATTAGGAAAAAAATCTTCACTGTGAGGGTGGTGAGACACTGGCACAGGTTGCCCAGGGTGGTGGTGGCTGCTCCCTCCCTGGAGGTGTACAAGGCCAGGTTGGATGGAGCTTTGGGCAGCCTGGTCTAGTTAGCAGTGTCTCTGTCCATGGCAGAGGGGTTGGAACTTGATGATCTTTAAGGTCTCTGCCAACCCAAACTATTCTATGATTCCATAATGTCAGTGGAGCTGCAAGCATTTCACACTTCTTTGTATTACACCCATGAAATTTTCAGAGGTCCTTAACTGAAGGGCTATAACTAAGGCACAGAATGGTGGTGCCACTCTCAGATGAAAGGTGGATGTAAGAATTACTAATCTTGGAGTATTCACAAGCATTCAAAGGCCTTCAGGCTTATAGTCCAATGGCATTTTGGTTCTAAAAAGTGTCCTGGCATGTGATGCTCTAAATATAATAAGCTTCACTTATACCATAGGACTGTGAAAATTGTTGTAGTTGATAGATAGTCAGTTGAAGCTATTAGCCACCTCACAAGATACTACAGTTTTTCCT
The DNA here is from genome assembly GCA_013400835.1 of Zapornia atra. Classification (NCBI taxonomy): domain Eukaryota; kingdom Metazoa; phylum Chordata; class Aves; order Gruiformes; family Rallidae; genus Zapornia; species Zapornia atra. Next base: position 421,080 of record VZTU01029229.1, read on the forward strand.
AACACTTACTGTATTTCTCACTCATCTGATACTTTTTCGCAGTGTTGATACTAATGAAGTTAAGGAAAAATGAGGTTCATTTGCAATTTTTAATAACATTTCACAGAGAAAAGGAAGCAGTTAATGCAGAGTGAAAACTGAACATGTAAACACATCAGTCAAAGGACTCTCATCTCTGCAGCTGACACTAGCTCTATCCTTTACAACTTCTGCTTATCATATCTACTAGTCTTAGGTACCTGCTATGAAATGAGCCCAACTGATCCCTTCCTGGAGTGGGGTGCGATGCACCATTAGCTGCAGCAGGAACCAAGAGCCCAGCAAGCTTTTGGTCAAGGGACGATTCTCCAAGTGTGCTGAAAAGGCACGAAAAGCCCAGATTCTACCTGGTTGTGGCCTTGCAAATCATTGAATACTTTCTGTTCAAGATTAAAAGTGAATGCACACGGTACTGAGCACCTCAAAGGACTGTGCCCCATGTGAATAAACCGCAGCCTCCAGTAATCTCGGATAACAAGTTCTGCCCAAAGTTCAGATTCTAAATCAGAATATAAAGCAGCTCCTTATCAAAGCCATTCTTGCCTAATTCACTTTACATATCAGTAAAACTTGTTAGATATGAAATAACTGGATGTAACCCAAAATCACATCCTTAGTGCTGAATGGTTAACGCCTGCTGAAACTGCTTTTCTATTAGCAGCTTTGGTAGGAGGAAGGAGTCCATACTTCTGGCCATTTTTCTTACGGCTCTGTTTCGTAAGTTATTGAAATAATGTCCCAGAACAGGTAATGTACTTGGAGTGTGATGTCTGCTCTATAGAAGCAGTGTACGTTTTCTTTTCTTAAGAGATCCCTTAATAGCTTTTCAATGCACATACATTCCAGTTCCCTAGTGGGACCACCTGCTCTCTGGTTTGGAGCTTCATCCAACAGCAACGTGTCAGCTAGAATAATTTCCAAGCCAGAAGATGATGATGAAGAACTTGGCCACATGTGGCAATAGGATTTGTTTGAATTTTCAACGACCAAGACAGCCACAATTTCAGCCAGCCTCATTTCTTCCTAAGCAGAGACTCCAAACGTGATCCGTCTGCGCAGGGGGGTAAAAGTGACGAGGAAGATAAAACTGTCTGTGGCTTAAAATGGCTGAACATGAGTCAGCAAAACATGCATTTAAGCTGTGTCTGTTCTATGTGAAAAAGCAGTCTTCTCCAACAAACGGCTTCTTACAATGTTTCCATGTCAACAGCTATAACAGGACACCGTCAGCTTGTGCAGTTTTCAACTGGAAAAGTACAAGGCAGTAAGTTAGATCGTGAGCACAGAAAAGAAAACCCATTGAAATAAAAGCTCATGGGAATACAGCCAAGGGTTGGAAATCTAAATATGTCCTTTGGCACAGCACAAACAAGTAGAGGCTCTTGGCACAGTGGCAAACATGAGAGAAAGTAGTAAGACTCCTTGGCCCCTATTAAAGAACTTTCTACCTAAAATCTTCTTGGAAAAGTTCTAAGGGCACTGTAGGACACTCTCCAAATTAGCTGTGTTGGAACCAAGCGGAGAACAGTGTTTGAACAGGACATAACCCTGATGAAAAGAGCAGAGATTGATGTTTGAAATGCCGTCTGATAAAAATAAATGAGGAGGATCTTTTGTCTCAGGATGTTCATCTGTGAGAAGGGAGCTCAACCAAGTTAAGTGATGAGGCTTAGGGAGTGCCAGTGGGTTTTGGTGACTGTTTTCTCTTCAGAAATAGAAATCACTGTACTAACTGCAGCAGGCATGGGAAGGATGCAGGAACTTGCATCATGGGGTTCACAGGGAACTCCTCAGCAACTCCATTGGTCATTCCCTGCCACCCCACACTTTTACTGGGGAACAAAGTCCTGAAACAGAAAGACCAGGTCCTTCAAGGCCTTATAGGCATCATGTTGAATAGTTCCTGGTTTAGTTGTGGCTACTTTGTTAAGTTTGCTGTGAGTGGTGGCTGTGTGGTTTTGGTTGACAGGAAAGCCGCTGCCCAAGGGAACCCAGCTCGGCGTGGGGGTACAGAATCACGGAATTACAGGATCAGAAAAGACCTTTAAGATCATCAAGTCCAACCATTCCTGTCCTATGCTAAACCATATCCCTAAGTACCTGATCAGCCTGGGGGTGCCAGCCCCAGCAGGCTGATGTGCAAGTGCAGGGCTCACAGTGCCTGCCTCATCTCTGTCCCTTTCACACACCAGCCTCAGAGAGTGGGATTTGCTCCTCTCTGAATGTGTCTCATAACCAGAGCAGTGTAAAGAAAAAACTATTTCGGGCATCTGTGGATCTCTGTGTGTGTACATCTGCTTTCTGTGTCTCCCTCTTCATCTCTTGTGAAGACTGATTATGGGTCACACTTCTCTTACAAGTACTTACTCTAAATTGCTTTATCTACAAATGTAGCAAATAAAAGATTAACCAACAGAGCTGTCTGGCAGAGAGTTTCCCAGATGTTCCTCCCTAAATAGGAATTAAGATAATGAAACATTCACCTACTTTCTATAGATCCTATTTCTTTTTTTCATGCTTTTCAATTGACTTTGCGGGCAACCCCACTCCTTCACCCAAAGCATTGTGCTGCTATAATTACCAGTACACCTGCTAGCACCACATAATGCCTACCGCTGGACGAACCACCACTTACTAAGAAGGCAATCGTCTGCTGCTATTTCTGCTCCCACAGCTTCCTCCTACTTGTTCAAAAGGGTCCTGCTGTAGTGGGCAGCAGCTTAAAGCTTTGTGAAAAAATTAGGACAGAAACAATTGTTTGATGCAACATAAGGATTATATTTTTATTTTCATAACCTCGCATTTCTAACCACCTAGATTTTAGTTAATGCCAGGTGGGAATAGTTTTTATCTCTGTGTGCTGCTAATGATATGTTTCCTCTTCATTTCCAAGAAGTATCAATATTTCTTTCTTTCTGAGAGCCAAAAAGGTCTGTAATTTTCCCTTTTAAAAGCACTGTCTCTGCAGACACGTTTTCTCTTGACGTCCTTGAGACATTTCAGAATCCAGGTAGAGGTTGCAGTGACTGACTGTTGCAATTACCCCTTTCTGTAGAGATTATAAGACAGTTCCTACAGATAAGGTTCATAGGTTATCAGTCACAAAATGGAAGCCCAGCTAATGGCCATCAAGCAGTACTTTTGCTGCTTTCTTGCAGATGGCTCAAGATACAAAGCCACAGCTCAGTCCCTTTGGCTGTTCCCCTCTGTACCTAGCCAGTCAGGTTTTGTCTGGCTGTCAAGATCCATGTCTCTGAGAATAGTCCAGGAACTATTTTTATACAAGATGTTTAGTTTTGAAAAACATCTCCGTTTTCAAATATTTCTGTACAAGGAAACAGGTATCTATGTGAAATCATCTTGGAAACAGATGAACTGAGACTGTTGGGGGTTGGACCCGATGATGTCTTGAGGTCCCTTCCAACCCCTACGATTCTGTGATTGTGTGATTAAACTGCTGTTTTCAGCAGCAGTGCAGGGAACGTGGCAGAAGTAATGATCTAACATGGTCTGTGGGTTCAGAATGCAATCACCCTTCCAGTATAAGCATTGAAGATTATTTTGTCCCTTCTATACCGGCAGTCAGAGTGTTACCACATCCGTGGAGAGCTATTGTAACAAGAAGGCTCTGCTGCAGGGAGAAGCTGAGGCTGGAACATCCTGGGGGATGCCCCGGAAAGTACTATTTGCTGTCTGAGTTATTTTGCCCCAGTGTGTCATCCAGGCATGACATTACAGACGGATTGTTATGACATCCACTCACTATTAATCTAAGAGCAAATTTAGCACACTATTAAATACCTAGATTTTAATACTGTCGTTGTTTAGCACGCTAGTGTCTGGTCCCGATTTCACAGCTGTCTTTCTTTAAAGCAAAAAAAGAATGAGCTACACTGGTATTAGCATGGCCAGAACTAGGTTCCTAAAGGCTGTACTAGAGTTATGAGGAATGGCATGATTTTGGTGCATGGCACTTCTTCAGATCTGATTCACGTGTTTCATTCTGGCTAAAGGCAGCCCTGACTAAAGTGTAATTGGAGTCAACAATCTTTACCCCCGCTTTAAGTCAGATTCATGGGATGCTCCAGGAGTGGAAATCAGCATTTGTCCTTCATCGTTGATATTTGCAGGTGAATTCATTTTGAAATCACAGGAACTTTAGCAGATCTTGCAGCAGAACTGAACTGTACCTGAATTTTCTCGTTAAGCCTCTGGATATCTAATAATCCCCTTATACTTTAATAATTAATTAGAATATCAGTAAGAAAAACAGAATACAAATTAATAGAAGTGGACCCTTCATACCAATTTCTGGGCCAGACCTACTATCCAGACAGATCTAGTGGTTACTGCTAGAAGATGAGGGGTCAGATTGAAGTCTTGCAACTCACGACATCTCCTGATGCAAGTGCACTAACCACCATCAGCACAGGTTCTAACTTCCATGCACAACAGCAGTGAAGCCCCAGCCCCAAGTTTCACTGGGTTTGTGGCAAATAACCATTCTTTTGTATAAATCCGATCTCATTCAGCAAAAACCTGAGAATTTATTTCAATATTTAATGATATCTTTCCCTTTTTTATTGTACCTACTGCGCTGCTGTAATCACCTTTTATTTTCTTGATGCTTTCAGGACTGTGGGGTTTTAAAGTGTTTTTTCTAGTTGACTTTTATTTGTATTGTTGTTTGCTGCTAAAATTCCGAAAATCGTTAATAGGATGATGTGGTGGTTTAGCCCTGGCTGGAGGCCAGGTGCCCACCAAAACCAGTCTTTTACTCCCCTTTCCAGGTGGACAGGGGAGAAAAGATATATTAAGAGGCTTAGGAGTCAAGATAAGGACAAGGAGAGATCATTTTATCAGCGACGATATGGGCGAAACAGACTCAACACAGTGCAGGAAAGAACTATTCTAATTTATTACACTACACTAGAAAGAACAGTGAAGAACCGGAGTCAGGAGTGCAATCAAATCTTAAAACAAATGCAACCAGGTCTTAAAAACACGTTCCCCCCACCACTCCCTTCTTAGCAGACTTTAATCAGAATCTTGCTCCCTTCTTCCCCCCCGCTCGCAGTACAGGGGGGGCAGGGACTGGGGAACGATGGGGTTCTCAGTAGCACCTTCCCCCCACCCCTCCATTCTAAGCAGAATTCCCTTTAGCCATGATTTTACTCCCTTCTTCCCCCCCTGCTCGCAGTACAGGGGGGGGCAGGGACTAGGAAATAATAATGGGGTTCTCGGTTACTTCATGAGCTGTTTTCCTTTCCCAGATCTTAAAACACCTCTACCTCCCCACCCCGCTCCCTCCTTAGCAGACTTCAATCTAGTCATGATTTCACTCCCTTCCTCCCCCCGATCACAGCACAGGGGGGCAGGGACTGGGAGACGGGGGCTTCGGTCAGTTCCTTGCAAGTTGGTTTCCTTCTCGGCCGGGGGGGGAAAATCCATTCCACACACCCTCCCCCTGCTGCGCCATGAGAGGCCCCGGTACTAGAGACAAGTCCTCCAGGAACTTTCTCCGTGTGTCTCATCAGCTGCTCCGCCTGGATCCCTGCTGTGGCGGGCAGCAATAAATCACAATGTCTCTCAGTCCAAGTCCTCACACGGGGCACACCAGCCTCCCCCAGCAAACCTGTACCAGTGCAATTCTCTCTCTCTCGCTCGCTCATCTCTGTAGGTTCCAAGTGCTGGCAGGGGCTTGCTTCAGCGTAAGGGTCACAGCGTCTTCTCTATGTCTCCACCTGCTCCATCCAGCGTGGAGCCCCTCCACGGGCTGCAGGTGGGGTCTCGGCCTTTACAATGGGGTTTCTCCACGGGCTGCAGGGGCATCTTTCTCTCCGGCACCTGGGGTGCCCACTCCCCCTCCCGGCCTTGGTGTCTGTACAGCTCGTTACATCTTCTCACTCCCTTCTCCGGTGGCAAAATGCAGCTGCTTCCGGGTTGTTTTCTCCTATATGTGATTCTCAGAGGCGCTGTGACTATCTCTTACTGGCCTGGCCCCGGTCAACAATGATTCTGGCCTTGGATTGTTTACATTTTGGAGCTCCAGAGAATTCCTGCAGCTCCTCATAGCAGCCATTTTGTGCACCCCTGTTCTTTTCCAGCACCCAACCTCGCAAAACCACGACAGATGATTATAAATACAGGGATTTCTTTTCAATTCCTCTTCCTCAGTGACCAGTTTATCTGCCCTTGTCTGTCTGGTGCACAAGTAGTACACAGTGATTCAGTTAGCAGTAGTCACCTATAGGGTCCCTTTAAGAGTATCAAAACCATTTTAAAAGCCGGGATAAAATTCAGCTGTTAGTTTTGCCTTTAAGGAGGATTGCAGCAGCTTTGGCTCCTTTGGAGAAAAAAAAATGTAAAAGAAGTAACAATCAGCAGACAAGATGTTTTTCTCACTGAAGGTATGAAATAATAGTGAATTTGACTGAATTAATGACTTGAAAATTATCCAGCTGAATGCAAGGACCATTGCTGGATTTAGAGCCTGTAGAAGATGAGGTTGTTTTCCTCTTAATAGAGTGTGAAAGAGTTGCATGGTCGATGCTTTTTAAGCTACTTTAGTTTTATTTTTTTCTGTATTGCCCTCCCAAAGCTATCAGGCACTGGACAGACATAAGAAGATACTCATTTTGGATGTGGACAGTGTGCAGAAGGGTCAAAGTTTCTTTTCTCTAAACTTTTTACTTGCTATAATGTCCTTGGTTCAGTGCAGCAGCTTTTCATTTGCATAAAGATGAGTGAAAGAAAAATCCCCACTTGGTTTGTTGGGGCTTGAATTTTTAAGAAAGAACACTTCATAGAATCACAGATTCACATGGATTGGAAGAGATCCTTTAGATCATGTAGTCCAACCACAGCCTAACCCTGAGTAGTCCACCTCTAGATCATGTCCTTAAGGACTTCATCTGCACACCTTTTAAATACCTCCCAGATGGTGCCTCCACCACCTTCCTGGGCAGCCTGCTCCAATGCTTGACAAACCCTTTCAAATATACTTGGTTGTGAACACTGCTTTTCTTCAGAAATTTTATAGAAGTGCTGAACCACTGTGGATGCACTTCAAGTGTTCCATCTACGGAAATGCACCACATACCCCAGCACATTACATGAAAGACTTGCATCCATTTTTCTACCAGCTGCCTGGGGTTCTAAATATATTCCAGAGCTGCAGGCAACATCAGTTTGAAATGGTATTTTGTTATATCTGGGAAGAGCAGACAGATAAGTATATGGAATAAGAGAAATACTCTAAATATGTTTAGTAAGCATTCAGTAATAATTACGTCATCTACAAACAGCAGTAAAACCCATCTGCAGTCAGTATAACTAATAGCTCGTGTGGTGTGAATCAAGGGGTCATATGTCATCATAACTCCAACAGAAATTTTAGTACTAGCAAGAATTTTACTGCAAGTTACTGTTCAGAAGTTCTCTGCCTCTTTAAAGAACATAAAGTATTTTCCATCTTATCTGAGCTCTTCCTTCAGAAAGGTAAGTGGTCTCATTCTGGAATTGAGGAGCTCAGATTCTGCATGGATTTAGGACCTAAGAATACACAATTTTATTTTTAGAGAGATCTGGAGTGATGCTGAAGCACTGCGATGAGGTGTTTGCTCATTGTAGGACATCTGCTTAACGTTACTGGAAATAAAATGAATTTTGAATAAATCATCAGAGACTCTAAGTCACAGAACTCAAGAGTCTGAGGTCAAATTATATTTGAAACTTCAGAATTAGATGGGTGAAAAAAATTGGATTTTTTTTCTTGCAAACAAAATGGAAAAGGAGACTCACCAAAGACAGTTTTTCCAATGGGATGAGAAGAGTATTTCTAATGCTTAAGTTTCAGGTCATTATGGCCTAGGCTCTGGTTGTAGATATGATCTGTCATATACAAAAACCCCATCAGATTTAAGAAAAGGATAATCTGGTCTCTCCCTCCCTAACTTCTGTCATATTATCAAGGTACTGGAACCACAAATCATGAAGAAACCATGCTGACTCAGATAAACTCCATCAAAAACACATTGCCACATCCTTTCCTTTGAAAGCATATCACATATTTGGCCTTTCATCCATTTCTGAGAGGCAGAACAAAGAAAAGTAAAACTCTGTGGAGTTTTCAGTGCTTTTATTTCTCTGCAGAACTGTTCTGGAAATGAGCTGATAGCAGTCCAAGCTTATTGGCATCTGATCTGTCTTCACCCTTAATCTAGAGGTATAGCCTTCTAAGTCAAGGACTTTGTCTTTTCAGTCAGCAAAAAGGGAATATTTACTGTAATTGTGTCTTTATTACGTCCCAAAAAGGCTACACCCACAAGAGAGGTTCGGGAGTACTGAGATATGGGTAAAATCACTTGTGCTTGCTTTGAGCATTGCTAGAAAGTCAACTTGCTGACATTTAGGTTAAATATTTCAGTAAGCTTCTCTCTTAGAGATATTTATACCAGAAGCATTGCAATCTCTCAGACACTGGATGTGTTTTTCCTGACATGCTTTACCCCTGCTCACACTGTGTACATGATACTATGACTTGATGGGGTAAAGATAATTTTAAAAGTCAGCTAGGCAGGCTATTTTGGGAAGAATGAAGTACCAAGAGAAGTAATTTAATCTAATTAGATCTTGTGAGGGATGCTTGTATGAAAATACAATTTTTTTTGAACAATTAAAGATTCTGTATTTCTCCGAATTATTTTTCCCAGTGTGTGTACAGAAGAATCTAATCATCCCCAATTACAGTAATAATTGAAACTTTGTCTGAGCTGGTTAAATAATTTTAGAATTTATTTTCTGATTTCTTAGCGTTTTTCATTGGTATAAGCAGCCATCTCCTAGGCAGGCTGAAGTTTCCTCTGCCAATATTTTGTTTGACATAGATTTCCTTAGTAGCTGATTAATTAGTAATTGTGCTTGGCAAAATAAAAAATTGGATCTTTATAGTTTAGGCTTGCTGAGCAATCGTGCTCTGTAGAAGGGGGGTGTTCTTTACATTGCATGAAGCTTTATGAAATTGTACCTCGTGCTTTAATGGAGGAAGAGCATTTACAGCATTTGCAGCTTAAAATTACAATAATTGAATAATTGTAATGTCCTCAGTCATCCTGCTTCTCCTGTGAGTGAAAGTAATGTTAGAAGGATGTATTTCCTGTTTCCATTTCCTTCTTGGCCCCTGATGGCAATACCTGTTCTCCTGGGGTGGACATGGCTCCTATTCCCATTACACAGGGGTTAAATGTCTCCTGGAACACAAGTCCCCAAATAGACATGGAAAAAGGAGTTTGCATCCCCCAATAAGGAATTAATGGTCTTGTGGATAGTCCCTGTATATCAAAGGATGGTAGACTGCTAAACCTGTCTGGAAAACTTCTACATAGACACTACTATAGACATCAAATAATGGGTATTCGTATGGTTTCCACAAAAGTCTTAGATTTAGAAAGCTGGAGCTTGTTTTCCTTCCCTACCAGGCCATTCCCTGGGACATTTCGGTGGAATGAGGCACAAGCAATAATCCTCCTGCAACCTTGCTGCCAGGGCAGAAGGCTGGTTTGTGCCTAGCTTGACATCCTCCAGGACTCCCAGGGCCTGTACAGCTGCTCTCTGAGGTGTCAGTCGTGATTAGTCTGTTCCAGGTGGACTTGTCCTTGAATTTCATAAGGTTCCTGTTGGCCCCATCCATCAGCCTTCCATGGTCGCTCTGGATGTCAGCCCTGTTCAAAAGTGTATCAACTGGACCCACTGTAGTGCTGTCTGCTCTCTTGATGAGTGCACACCTCACCTCCTCCTGGTCATTGATAAAGATGTTATACATGACATGTATAGACATCCCAGGATAGACCTCTGTAATACCCTACTTCATACTGTCCTCCAAGTAAACAGCAGCTCATTGACCACAACCCTCTGAGACTGCTATCTGGACAGTCTTTTACCTAACTACTTGTCCACCCATCCAGACTGTAATGCCATAGCTTGGGTACAAAAATACTTTGGGATACAAGAAACAGAAGTCTCGTTAAGGTCAAAGTAAATGATATCTACTATTCACATTCATCCACAGACATAACCATCAGGTTACCCAGACATGATTTATCCATGATCAGTCCATGGTCACCCAGTCCTCTTCTTCTCCTTCACGTGCTCAGAAATGTGATCCAAATGCCATTCCCTTAGGGTCTATCCCTGATCACCAAAGAGAGGAGATTGGTGCCTGCCCCTTTGGTCCCCCTCGTCTGGAAGCCACAGACCACGATGAGAGCTCCCCTCAGTCACTTCTTCTCCAGGCTGAACAAACCAAGGAACTTCATCCTCGTAACACTGTCAGTGTAGGTGTCAAACCTCTTGTTTACCTTGACACCCTTGGCAAGCCTCAACTCCAGCAGAACTTTATCTTTCCTGAAACCATCTTATAAATTCTTACCTTGTAGCCTTGCATCCCCCCCTATATACTACATTTTTTATATACAACACGGACTGCTGGTGATCAAGCATCACACAGTAGCATCTGCCTAGGAGCTCAAATTTTAAACAAAGTTCAAGTTGCATCTTTCTTCTATTTATGTTTTATCTGTTCTCTATAGAATAAATCACAGTCTTCTGCAAGTTATTTTCCATCATGCCTTTTTCATGCTCTAATTGGTTAACATACATGAAATATAAATGTGAGCTGAAATTATTAACATCGCACTGTTCTGTTCTTGCTCTATCTGTGTCTTTATTGCTATATTTGGATAGTTCAAAGTCTCCACATCCTTCTGCATAGTATACCACAGGTACCTTGTGTAGATTTCCATTAGTCCTTGGATGAACTGCAGGCATCTTGCTCATTAATTGATTATCTAGGAAGTCATCAGTCATACTTTTCATCTCTTCATTACTTCAGTAGCACAGCTGCAGTCATTGCATTTCACATCTTTCAACCCTTCACAGCCATGCTTCTGTCTGTCCAGAATTCATATGAGATTTTGGTTCTCTACAACTCAGGCTATAATGCACAAACCTAGAGGATGTTCACTGTGATTGTAGATACATCTCTTATTTTGGGGGCGTTGAATGAGAAGCAAATTCGCAAGACTCCACTGTTCTGTACTTGTTCCCCAGGGCAGAGTTGTAAAATTATTGTCTCTCTATCTCTTGATACACATTTCCACTCTTGCAGTCCAGTTGTGTATTTTAGATTTCCAGCTTCATTTGGATTCAGTTCTTGTTAGGTTTCAGAAAGAATGGGAACACACTTCTCAAAAACATTACTCCATTCAGATCCTTGCATCAATATTCAAATAAAATGGTAATTGAAAACATACACCTTCATCAATAATATATTTTAGTGTTCTAAGAATTCTGCTCAGTTGAATAACATCACAATTCACACTGGTATAACAAAAGCATCACAATAAATTCTCATCCATTCAGAAATCTGGCCATTTCTCAAATTTTGCAAGACATCAGTTAAACCCTAATTAAATCATCATGAATGTCTTCTGCTTCCAGTCTGTCTTCTTTTGAAACAAATCACCCCTCATAATTCCTTAAGTGGGATGAGGGCAACAGAATAATTTGAATTATTTGAAAACATGTCTCTACACCTAATAGAAGGAGTCAAATAATGCTATTTCAACAGCATTCCTTCCAAATTCATGTTAACTGGAAATTATGAAAGGTTTAAATTGCAGCAAGGTACAGTCGCATGACATTCCACGTGTTTTAATGTTCTGATATTTTCAGGCTTTCCTAGACCTTTCTAATAACATAAATCTTTTCATTGCTATCACATCACCTTATTTTAAATCCTATTCTCATCCTCTGCCTTACACTATGTAGGCAGAAGATAATCTCATTTTATTTGGTAAACCTCTAGGTTTTGTTTAGTAAAACCCAGGCATGAGCTGCTCCTCTTCATGGCAGGCAGCAAAGTAAGTGAGCTTTGTGATAATCCCATTTGGTGACAATCTGCGACGGAGGTTAATGCATTTTGTAGGACTTTCCCAGTACTTGGTTTATTGTGTTTGCAGCAAATACTGTTCACCTCTTTTTATCTCTTAAGAGAAATCCTGGGAGACTTCTTTTCATGACACCATTTTTAAAGTGATGTATTGATTTATTTTCATTGATCTCACTGCGCAGCGTTTAAGGAATTGATGTTGCCATTCAGCAACATGGCACATTCTTGTTCTCCCTCAAGTCAATACAAAACGGGTCAGACCTTGAACCACCACTCTCTATATTGAATAGTTTCCACTGTTACTCAAGGACAACAGACTTCTTGGTCAAAGTAGAGAATTTGGAAGCCTGTATAAAAAAACATGGGGGAGAAACTTGGAACTGATTTTCTTAAAATAATTTTCCAAGGTTGCTTGTAGCAATAAACAATGCAGCAGGGTGAGGATGCAGGGGCAGTGAGCATAGATGACTTAAAAATACTACCCATAGAACTAATAGAAGTACATGCAACTTCCAGGACATATTATAATACAGGAGCCCAGCTTTGGCGTCACAGCATAAAACATGGTCTGTAGAGGGTGATCCAAGGTGCCTAGCTTAGTTACATAAATTCTGCATACAGTAGTAAATGGAAGTGCTGAGTAGGGAATGCAATTTTGCTGTGCTAAGCAGTGAGTTTGGCCAAATGCTTCCTTAGTGGAGCTCCCTCACAGAGCATAGAGCACAGCAACACTTTAGGGGTGAGTTAGGTTCAATCGCTGTGTCATGGATTTAGCTGAGAGGAAATACTAAATGCTGGAATAGGTCTGAGCTCCCACTCGTGCCCAAAGCCTAGCAAAGTCTCTGGGTTAGGTACCAACTCTTCTGGGAATGTCAGACCAATGTTGTACAAGTGAGGATAGGCACTTTACTTAAAATGCAAGAGAAAGAGATGGTGTTGATGATGGTGTTCCTCACATACTGCAGAACACCCTGGCAGGTGCATATCTTTTTTTCCCTGCATTGTCACTGTTCCAGTCAAAGCCAACTTGGAATCTCAGACAACAGTCAGGACAGCTCATTCCCCACTGCATTCCTCAGCCTCCTGTTGAGAGGTGCCCACCAACTTCTTTCTCCTGAACTTTAACCTTTGTGACCCCTCAGTCAAACTTGTCAAGGGAAAGAGTGAAAAATGACCTTTCCATGAATGGCAACCTGGTAGTTAGGTCACTTTATGGAGATGAGAGAGTTCTGACTTTGAATCCTTTCAGTCTGCTGACAGAACCACATTTGTATCTTTCAATTCCTCAGTGTGTGATGTGGCAAAACCCTGAATTTCCCATACCCAAATATGTGTCTAACCAGTAGGCTACTAGTAAAAGGTAAATACTATAGCTGTGGTTTAGAATGGGAATAGACTTTCCTATTCTGGTTTTTCCCCATTCACTTTTGTATATGTTTGAAGCATAATAAAATTGACCCCTTTAGGGTTTAAATGCAGTCTGGATGTTTCTCTGCTTTAAATGTTAGTTCTATAAATGTTTAAATAAGAGAGAGACATCCAGCTTCTCATAAATATATGAGACCAAATGTGATCTAAAATACTTGGTCTACTGAAGGGAATAGGAGCTCTGAATTTTTCAGTGAGGTCTTGGAGCTTAAAATCCATCTAAGTCCATTTTAGGCATTAAAAATAGTCATTTTGCGTCTTATTCTCAGCTTCGAGTAACCTTTCAGTCTCCAAAAAGTTTCATCATAGACTGTATTCAACACCCTTTTACCTTACTGTACTTTGAGTGACTATCAAAGAGTAAGATTAGAAATGATACTGATTTTCAGGATCATCTGAAGCTTTCTGAATAGTGATCATCAAGAAGGTCCAAGGCAATTACAATCACAGTCATAGCTATATCTAAAACAAATCACATACCAGACTGGAATTTCCTGCTGCTGTAGAGTTCTCAGAGCTGCCATTTTTTCCCAAAGAAGCCCTTAAACTGGCAGGACATTTTAAAGACAATATCAATGATTAGCAAAGAAAATATCATAGTTAGTTTTTAAGCCACATTCACACTGATGAATTCATTTCACTCCAAAATAGGAATTCCAGCTGCTGCAATGTGCTGTGTTACATATGGCTTTATCTCACCAACAAAATGGTGTTATTCCTAAAAATATGTCATTATGGCACAATTCTTTGGGTATGACTCTGTAATCCAGATAATCTAGCAGCCCAGTTTGCAGCCAGAGCCTTGATGGCTCACACTGTAGTACTTGTTTACTCCCAAACTTTCTTTTGGAGCAAATTAACTAGTTCTCCAAGATTTTTGGGACAGTTCACTACAGAGATTTCTTTAGGTGGTGTGGACAAGACAGCACTGGGTTCCATTCCCTTTGCATTACACAGTCTTGCAGACTCACTCTAAGAGACCCCCATACAGCTTCATGATACTTGTTTAGGACATGCAACACTATTCTGGTGTCATGCTATTTCAGCCACTTTGAAGATGAAGTGTGCCACATTCTTAAATTAATTATTTCTCAGGGCCACAGGATGTGACATGGGCTGAAAGTAGCCCTGAGCCCAGTTAAGAGTGTGGACTGTGTGTGCTAGAGGGGATAAGGCTTGGACAATGAGGTTGCAGACCAGCTGACAGGACTGAGCACTCACTGGTGTAGATATGCCCAACTGCATAAATGTAGTCTAATAATAAGGAATCTGCATCCCTTTATAATTAACATATTTTAGGGAAAGTGTCTAGATTAAAAAAGATCTTCAAGACAATTGTCTCAGTCTAGAGGAGAATGGGTAGACATGGAAACCATACTTCTGGGTTTTGTTGATAACAGAAATGTCAGGGTGTTGTTACGTAGATGTCAAGAGTTATAAGAGCTGCTTCCCCCTCCACCAATTTAATTGTTTCACATATGCCCAACACTTTCTGTTCGACCTCTGTCTTGTGAGGGCCAGTTTCATGGCACTTGTAGTAAAGATGTGCTGTTGTTTCTAATCTTGCTTCTCTTTAAAATTCTGCAGACATTACGTAAGACCCAGCAGCTGTTGCTTTAAAATGCAGATAAGTAGGACACTATGTCACTCGCGGGTGCCATCATTACAGACCCATGTTACTGTTTCCTGTCAGCTAGAAGTTAATCACTTCATTTTTTACTCTGTCAATCATTTAGCAAGACAAGAACAAAGATATCTTTAGGGAATACATAGCAACTTTTTTCACCAAGACATTTTTTGCCTGAACGTTGTGATGATGATTCTCTTCTTTAGTTTATTGTGAGGTATAAGCATATAAAAATATTCTTTAAATCCTTGCTTTAGGAGTTGCTGCTTCCATTAATTTAACATCCAATTTAATAGTTTATTTTCTGTAGAAATTTTTTAAAATTACTAATTAGGTTTGGGAAACAGTTTCTGGGAAATTACACTTCTGCTCATTTCTTTACCCAAAGACAAAAGGACCTAGACTTGCAGTGGGACATTTTCTTTAAAAATAAGGAATACCTGGATTAACTTCAAAAAGGAATACAGTGCTGTAGGAGGACATTAGATGCATACAACAGTTTGGTTAAAATCCTAATATTTCTGTGCTAGGTTAGAAAGACATACGTGCATCCACTATCTTGTAAAACTAAATGTATACAGGTAGTTTTATCGAATTATTGTATGCAGTAAGTCTTGCACCAATAAAATTCTGTAACAAAGCAAAACAAAACAAACAAAAAAGTAGTTTTTCATTAAAAAATCAACCAGTAAAATTTGTACTTCGAGAAGAAAGAAGCAGCCCTTAGGTTTGTGGTCTAAGAAGCTCTTAGATCTACGATGTTTTCAGTCCTTGCATTCAGTGTAATTGTGCAGTGTTACTCAACAGTGGAAGAACAAAAGATTACACAGAATAATGTTATATAAATTGATTTAACCTATTTTTATTTAACAAGCTTAATAACCGTGCCGAGGCTTTCACATAAAAATTAAGTGCACCACCCCTTTAATCCTAGCTATCATAAGAAAGGAAAAGGGAAGGACTTTTTCTGAAAGAAATGTTTTGATGATAACAAAAATAGTCATCTCCATCTCTATTAGTGATTTTCATATCCCAAAGATTTCTATGAAGGAAGGACTAAGTGAAGAAACAGAGATACAGATGGTGATTTACATGGCCTGAAGAAAATTCATGGCCCTACGAGTAGGTCCCAGCTCTGTACTGTATGGGCAGACCCCATCTACCAATGGTGTTTCAGGCTGAATATGTTAATTGGGTTTCCACAAATATGGCAGGACATAAACAGAAAAATTGCCCTTGGAGCAGGTTGTCACAAGCCAAAAGATGGTATACTGTTTTGTATTATAGATCGAAGCTGAGCCACAGTCGTGTAGGATGAATGTGTGAAAGTGAACATCACCGCCAATCTCAGTTGGACTAAGGGTCCTTCCCACCCATTATTCTGTCTCAAAGAGTATCTGATATCAGATCCTTTCAGACTCTAAAAACAAACTTTTATGGATTTTTCCCTTTGGATTTTTTGGTTTTAGACGCATTTACATTTTCAGCTTCTACATCATCCACTGGTTATTTGCATACTGTATATTGTCTGCTAGAGGTTATATTAAAATTTCCTCCATTTCTTGTATTATGAAATCAGTGAAAAAGTTTTGCATATTGCTTCTTCACTGAAATTTGTAATTTCTTTAACTGTTGTTGTACTCTTTCTTTGATCATCTTTTTTAAAGCTGAGATGGCTTAGTCTATGTAATCTGCCCCTGTGAAAAAGTCACCCTTACTGGCCCCTTTGCTCCTTCTCTAACATTTCCAGGTCCTCTTTGGTATGATGGGATCAGGACTGGCTGTAGTGGAAGTGTGTGGGTGTCTATACAGTAATATAAAAGCAATGATTTCTGTTTGGTTCTTTGCTCTTTTACCCAAATTGTGGAACAGATTTGCCCTTTTCACTACTGAAAGGCACTGAATTCATGTTTTCCTAGAACAGCATACAAAGTGTCCAGAACTTCTCTAGGGAGTAATTGTAATTGTGTAGCTAGTGGATATCAGCATGAACATTTACCACAGACTGATATTCCCCATGCCTCACTCTGCCTTTATTGACGTTGAATTTCATTAAGAATTCTATCATCCAGTCGCTTGATATTCTAAAATCATTTTTCAAGTCTCCTCAGTCAGGTTTTGGGTTTGCTGCCCTTGACAGTTCAGCATCTTCAGTAAATATTATTGGCTTATTTTTCACCACATATGAGAACTCCTCTGTTGTGAAAATGAAAGCTACACATTACTAATTTGCTAATATTTCACTTCTAGAACACTGCATCTTTTATATATAGTGGTCTTTCAGTTAGGAAGCCTATCATAAACTTTCTGAAAATCCAAGTGATATTCCAGGTCCATGAGTTTCCTGTTACTCTAAAGAGGTTAAGTAGATCTACCTGTTACTCAAGACACAGTTAATTTATTTGTGGTCTCTCCCTTTAAAAAAATGGCTTTGTGTTTTCCACTTCCACACATTTCAGTCATTCATCTTGTCCTGGTAATTTATTACTCTTCATTGTATTGACTTTTTTATTAAACTTTGTCTACTGACACATCAAGTGCAGATGGTTCCATTGATTTGACAGGTCTGAAAGGCTCTTCTGTGGGTTCATCCTTAAACACATCCTGAAGTTGATTGTAAATAATTCATTTAGCTTTATTGCTATGGCCTTTTCTTTCCTGAGTTTTCTTATTACACCCCAATGCCCTGTTTAATTGGTATTTAGTATCTGAATGCTGCAACATCCTCACTATAGCTATCTTCACTATTCTCCTTCATGGCTGGGAAATGCCATCCATCCTCTCTTTATAGGAGGCAGGATCCCAGACACCAGCATTTGGTAACAGGCGCTGAATAATGAAACACTCAGGTTTGCGGTTCCTCAAAATTGTCTCCAGCTCTGAGCACAGAACTCCCAAGGACTGATTTCAGGGCCTAAAAAGTGTCAGCTTGGAAGGGGGAGATTAATTAGTTACCAAGGATTAGATTCATGGCAGCAAGTACCTTGAAAGTTGAGATTCCTACAGTATCCAACTGGAAAAGCTAGAGATGTGTCTGAAACTCTGACTCCTGTTGGTGTCTGTGGTTTGGAGCTGGAAAGGAGTCCTTGCTGCCAGACTTAGCTTGGTGCCCACCTTCTGCTCCAGCAGGGATTAAGTACCCCAGTTCCTTCAGGCTGATCTTACACAAGCTGTCAACAAGCATTTGAGGAGATAGAAGAATATGTCAAAGGAAAATAATGTCTTACAGCCAGAACAACCTTACTTTGTCCTGTTTTACACCCTGACCATGAGAGGATTTGAGGAAGCACATCCTCTTCTCC
Source organism: Zapornia atra (assembly GCA_013400835.1). Classification (NCBI taxonomy): domain Eukaryota; kingdom Metazoa; phylum Chordata; class Aves; order Gruiformes; family Rallidae; genus Zapornia; species Zapornia atra. Next base: position 439,426 of record VZTU01029229.1, read on the forward strand.
TCAGTGGTCTAGCAGCTTTCAGGTTGCTGATCCTAATTACCAAACACAGCTCTCAACCAAGGAGACTCAGGGTAGCCCTGGTCAAAAATTTTCTGATACAACACTGGGATAAACTCTTACATAGAAACTCACAGCTCCACAGTAACTGTCCCACTGTGGCCCCAGTGAGTTTTACCAGCTCCCTGAGATGCCTGGGCTGCCTGGGCAGGATCCTAGGAATTCCTTGTCCTCTACTGACTGGCTGGTGAGATTCATCACCTACATGCAGGGAAAACTGCCAGCAAACCAAAGTGTTCAACTTCATTCTCTTTAAGCTGCAAGTTTTCATAATTCGTCACCTGCAGATATTTCAAGTGTTTGGATTTTTTTAAGCACTGAAAAATGTCCATGTCCTTTCTCCTGTCAGCACTAATGAAAGTTGTGCAGGCAATTTCAGTTTCCCATCTTCTATTTTCCTCTATAAAAGTGACATTGATTTCATTTTGCAGATACCTTTTCTTAGAGGAAAGGTACATCTAGGCAAGTGTCCTTTCTGTGACAGTGGTTAGCAGCATTTTGGGGAACGTATAGGAAACAGGGCACATATGGTCTGATCCTCTCCCCGCTGTACACCACAGCTTCTCCAAAGAGGCCATCCTTACTCATCCTTTAAATCACCCAATAAATTGCATTGCTGTTTCCATGTTGGAAGTGAACAAATATGAAGTTCCTACAGCTTGCAGATGAGGCTGTGAAATGCTAAAAAGGTCTAAGAATTGGTCCAAGCTAAAAAATCTCATTGATGAATATTTCAAATCAATCTTGTCCGCATGAAATGAAAGAAAACAATCTCTTCAGTCAGAGACATTCGTTTGTTCTCTTTCTGGCTTGTTTTTTTTCCTGACTCCCTAGGAAGTCAGAATCAAAAAATGAACTTACTTTTGCTGTTCTATTCCATTATTGTGTACAACTCAATTCATTTTATCTGTGTAAGCAAATGCTAAATGACAGTGTAATTTACACTGCAGGCTCTTCTGACAAAATGTGTAGCTTCAATAGTTGCTGCGTTCTACTGAAATCAAAGAGATTTCACCCTTTATGTTTTATTTACCCCTCACAATCATTGATATGGCACTTTATTCTTCACAATGCTCTTAAGTATTCTTATTTTACAAGTAGGGAAACAGGACAATGAAAATGTTCACACCACCTATATCAGCCAATTTTTCTCATTTAACGTAAATGCTCTGAAATCTCCCTTTCTCATAGGTCCCTAGCCCTCTTTTACAGTCTAGGGAGTTTAGATTCCTCTAATAATCTCTGCATCACGCCTAATCTGTTTTTCCCAAAGTATGAACAAAAGAAAGCTCTCTCTACTATAAGCCCACAGTCATACAGAGGACACCCTACACTGCCTGAAGATGGTTGAGCTACCAGACACACTGTAGTTCCCAAATCACTACATTACAGCCATATCAGCCATGGTGAGGCACAGCTTTACCTTGGCTTTCAAGATTGGATTAGTACCAGTGCACAGTTCTGGAGAACATCACCTGAACTTGTATGTAGCTTAAGCATCTCTGCACCATCCTCAGTTGCATAGATCAAGAAACTTTAAAGCAAAGGGATTTTTACCCACTGCAGAAGTTGCTGTCTCTCAGACACATTTTATACAGAATATATATTAAGAATTCTTGATATGCCCCAAAGTAATAAATATGATCTAAGATAAACCCCTGTGTCTCAACATATTTTATACTTCAGTCCTTCTGGGCTGGTACAGTAATGGATAATTCAGCTTGGCGGACACCATCCTGAGGTTGTATGTCCAACCCCCCTCTCAAAGCAGAGTGAAACTGCAGAGTACATTAAAATGCCTGGGAAATTGTCCAGAAGAGTTTTGAACATCCCCCATGACTACAGAACCTCTCCGCACTGCTTACACCAACACTTAGCATCCTCTTGGTGAGATTCTGCCCTCTCCCACACGTTCAGAGCAGCTCCACTAGTGACGAACTGATCCTTGACTAACTCAAATGTGAACATGGTCCAGCACTGTCCCTTAGTCTTACACAGTCCATTATGTGAAGGGCTGGATTTTCAGAAAATTTCTTGTCATGCTTTCTATGTACTTCTCTGTTGGGAGAGTGGGCTTTGCTCCTCCTTCCTCTGGAAACAAGAGAGTTGACTTAGTGCATCTTCCTTGTTAATGACAAGGTTTCTTGTTCTTAAAGAGGCTTTTATTCCCAGAGGAGAGAAGAGGAGAGGAGAAAAGATTTCAGTTGGAAGGGACCTACAAGGATGACCCAGCTAACCATAAGTTAAAGTATGCTGGTAAGGGCACTGTCCAAATGTCTCTTAAGCACTTACACGTAGGAGGCATCAACCACTTCTCTAGGAAGCCTCATCAAGTACCTCATTAAGGTCAGAAAGCAACATAAAATGAAGACATTTTTGGATCAGCCCACGATGAACATGACATATAGAGATATGCTTCTTAAACTGATCTCTTCTACAACTTTCCCAGCAATAGCCCCTTTTTGTATAGGGCATTATTCAGTGTTTTTAAAAAACAGAAGACAGATGCCACATAACCTATAAGCCGGTGACAAAGTTACTGTCCATTTATAGCTGCCAAAGATATAAACTACTTTTATCATTGCTGCTTCAGTCTTGTATTTCATACACAGACAAATCTACCATCAAGGTGTATCACGTTCCAGCTTCTGGCATGGCACAATCATTTGATTCAAGTTTAGCAAATTGTAGTTGTGAGGTTTCAAACTGAGTTTTACACCCTGAACTGTGGAGTCTTTTTTTTTAAAAAAAAACCAACCTATTTTATAGAAAATATTTATCTATGATCAATATTAGAAAAACAACTGCATCCATGAATTGTTTTCTACTACATACAATGTGTTATGGCACAGGTAAGTCTCAATGCGTCCCCTTAACTACGTGTAATCTGCTTGAAATTGTTCAGATAACCCCAGTGGTAAAGAAAATTTTTTTAGGAGCCTGAATCCAGAGATTGGTATTATTACTTTGCCTAAACTTAAAGATGTGGCTTTTGATAAACATTTCCCATCTAAAGTTAAATGCTAAGTAGAGATTCATGGTAAACTTAGACCCCATATACATAGAAACATTTTAAGTCAGGAAGAGAGAGAAGACTACAACTGGTTTTCCTGGAAGATTTATTTTTAGGCTTTTTATTCCATAAAACTAATTTTAAATTAAGAAATTAAAAGGACACTGTTGCTTAGTGTCCTTGCTTAAATCAGGAATTAGACACAGAACAAAGAAGTGTCACGGACAAAGCCATCAAAAATTTCAGCTGCATTTGTGGTAGTGGGGAAAAAAAAAAAGCTTATCCTAGGTCCTAGCACTATCCAAAACAAGGAATCAAAGGACTTCTGTTACTGTACCAGACCTTCCTCCTGTCAGCCTGGGAGCAGCTTAAGGCAAATTCTGTCAATCTTAAAGCTGCTTAGGGTAACGTTTTCAAAGTGACTTAGCAATTCAAAGTCTAATCTTCATTGAAAGTCAATAAAACTTAGGCTCAAATCTGCTTAATTTACCTTTAAAATGGGATGCAGGAACTTCTGATGTTGCCTTTAATCCTGCTTTTCAGCACGTGAAACCGAGTCCCAGGGAAGGAGGGTGTGCATAATGCAATGGAGTGATTAGTTGCAAGGAGCTCAGTGCAGCATAGGCTTGATTTTGTGTTTAAAAGACAGAAGCTAAATAGTTTAGCATCATCCTCTTGCAACTTTAATAACCATTAAAATACATATTGCTGCCGCTGAATATTTCTTGGTAAGAGTGGTTGATCTGCACTTTTTTCTTCAAAGTCCATTTCTAAAGAGGATTGACAACCACACATGGAGTGAAATGACCAGATCTAACCATTAAAAAGAAGAAACAATCGCAAAGTTTTGACATTGATGAGGTGACATCAAATACTATTATTTTTATTTGCCCTTTTTGTTTGCTTCTGCTTTTGCACATTCTGGCACCTTATTTTCAAGCTCTTCTCCATAAGAAGGGGACACAAACGAAAACTGATCTTTTTTAAGTATTTGTCTGACTCCATAAGGTGAAGCTTTATAGGAAACATCATCCACCAGGAGAATGTTCAACTCAATCACAGAGTAAAACTTAGTGGGATAAGCCTCTTTATGACAGAACAGCTTGACCAAATACTGCATCTCATCTCACAGCTGCTGCTCTTTCAGGCAACTTTCTGTGTTATTTTCATTACAGTTTAGAAGATTTCAGATGAGTTCAGTTCAGGCCTTAGGCATTGTTCAATATCTAGTGATTTCTATAGAGTTACACATTGTAAATCTAAAGCCTTTAGAGATTTCCTGTTTGGCCTCATGAACCAGAGGTTATGTAGTCACTGCGCATTTTGTGTCGTAAAAATATGGTTTCAAACTTTGATAGCATTTGGATCTTTGGAACATCACCCTTCTTTAAAAGAGACAAAGTCATACCCAAAATTTAGTTGCATTGCTTCCTGTTAAATCTGTGCTGAAACACCAAGGACTCGCTCTATCAGCAACCTCCCACTGATTGAGTAAAATCTTAATGAGCTATTCAAGTTTTGGCCTAGAGACAAAAGGACTTTATGATTTCTCAAATACTTGCATCCAGCAGAGATTATGGATCTAGTACATTTCTCCACATTAGGCGGGAGAATTAATTTCCATAATAATTTGCAGTGGTTTTCCATGGTGTAGTTCCTGTATGCATGTGACACCTCATTATTTCAGAAGAACCTAGTCAGCCGATGTGGTAACAATGCAAAGGGTACTCTGCTTGGTCTTTCAAGGCCAAGCAGAAACCGTAACAAAGAAAGAGCTCCTGCAAACAAGTATCTTGACTTCTTCAAAATGCCCTTTCTCATTAAACACAGAGTAGCTAATGTTAATACTCGTTAATACTTTTCTCTAAGTTTTGTTTGCCTACACTTTTCCAATAGCTGGAGAACAATTTATTTTTAAAAAGTAATCTCTAAAGATTGGAATGTATGAACAGATTTATTCTGACTGACAGTGCTCAGGTATCGCATGTTGATTTCTGAAAAAAAAACCCCCACAATATTCCATTTTGCTGCCATGATTATCTGAATTTTGGGGTATTTTTCAGTACTATAGCCATTGTGTTTAGTACATCTCTTACCATTCTTTTTGACACTGCTATGTTCATATAAATATGGATCATTTTTCCATAGGAAGGCTTTCTCTTTATTTCTCCAGATGTCTAATATCCTTGCCCCCTGCCCCCCAAAAAAAACCCAAATAACCCATCATATATCTGGCTGGTAGTAATAATTATGTTAGCAGGGGGTTCTTTCATGTGCTGAAAGTTTCCTTTTGATTATAACCCAGTGGAAGCACAATGAGTTCTGTGGGCAGCCTGGCCACAACGTAATTTTAAAAGCTGCTAATGGATACGGGTCATGATTAGGTCTAAGAAAAAGCAATTGCAATCTACAGGGTATCTGAGACAGCTACCTAAAAAAACCAACAAAGCAGATCCTTGAGACCTATTATAATACTTAAAACTATTGTAGCACAATTACTAAAAAAATAAAACCAGTGCTTTTTTACAGTGTATTCTGTATTAGAAGGAAGACACCTTTGGGAGCAGTGAGGCAGGGGGTGGCTACAGGCCACATTATTTCCTTTAAGTCTCAATGCCTTTGGCCCTTTTATGCCCTGTAAATAAAGAAATAAAAAGTGACTATACCCTGAAACTAATTCCCTTGATGCTGGCACAGGAGAAGACATACAAGAGCCTCACAGTCTCAAGCCAACTTTCAATTTCACTAATACCTGAAAGGTGCCTATAAGAAAGCTGGGGAAGAACTGTTCACGAGGTCTTGAAGCAATAGGACAAGTGGTAATGGTTTTAAACTAGAGCAGAGGAGATTTAGGTTGGGTATTAGGAAGAAGTTCTTCACTATGAGGGTGGTAGATCACTGAAACAGGTTGCCCAGAGAGGTAGTGGAGGCCCCAGCCCTGGAGATATCCAAGGTCAGGCTTGATGGGGCTCTGAGCAACCTGATCTAGTAAAGATGACCCTGCTTAATGCAGGGGGATTAGACTAGATGGTCTCTAAAGGTCCCTTCCTACCCAACACATTTTGTGATTCTATGATTCCTGATGATTCCTTAAAGCCAGGCAAGCCTGGGAGTCCATGCCCACAGCTGAAAGACTAAAGCTGTCAGTTCTTCCTTACTGTGGGCTGGGAGACATTTTGCCTTTAACACAGGACTTCTTGCACAGCAAGGCTGCAGAAGTGCAGCATGCATTCATTGATCAGTACTTCTGAAAATGTTGATTTAAATCCCAACCTGCAGAGAACATGAGAACTTGCTAAAGACCCAAAGAAGTTCATCAACAGCATAAACACTGGCTCGTAGGAGCTGACATTAAGAATCACGGTCAGATCTGCAAAAAGAACAAAATATTCCCTGACGACAAATGTCAGCCCTCTTTCCTGATGTAAACATCATAAAGAAAATATCTCCCTCCTCTTAGTGAAATCTCTCTGGAACTAGTACTGCTGTCTACAGTCCTTTTTTTCACTGAAGTCCATGGCATAACTCTCTGCCAAATTCCCACTGGGGGGAAATGATAAAGAATGATTTGGACTGAGCAGAGAAATTGCTGACTGAAGTAAAGAAACAATACGGGCACAAATGTGCAAATGAGATTTAGTATAGTGAAGGTGCCTCAGGGGCAGCTGCACTCCCTTGGGGTCTCCATCAGTGCTATCAGCTACACTAACATCTTAAACTACACATGCCAGGGAGCATTCACCATGGCTCACTGCAACAGCCTGTATCATAGAATCATAGAATTGTTTTGGTTGAAAGGGACCCTTTAGATCATCAAGTCCAACCATCACCCTAATCTGCTATTCACTACTTAACCATGTCCCTCAGCACCACATCTAACTGTCTTTTAAATACCTCCAGGGATGGAGACTCCACCACTTCCCTGGGCAGTCCGTTCCAATGCCTAACAACTCTCTCTGGGAAGAAGTTTTTCTTAACATCTGATCTAAACCACCCCTGGCATATCTCTTCATTTATGTCCTCCTCTCCACTGTAAAAGGCAGGCACATACGAACTGTGGCTGGGAATGGACCCTGACCTGTGCTAACATTCAGAGGGATTGTGGTAACCACTTTGCTGTGCCCTGGCGTGGCTGAATTTGATAACATGGATGCATTTGATAACGCTGTCCCTCTCAGCCCAAGCGCAGTGATTGAAGTTGAGGAGATCACCTCCATGAAAAGTAGCAAAATAAAAGGGAAAAATACAAGAAAGGAGAAAAATAAAATAAGGGAAGGGAAGAAAGGGGAAGAGGAGAGCAAAGCGAGGAATCATGGTATCTTTGAGTTGCAGGTACTAAGTCAAACATTCAAATCTTTTTTGTTAAAACCGCGTTGTTGTAGTATACTCAATACAAGCTGTTCTCCCAAACAGTACCCTCCCACTCTTTCAGAGGGGGTGACAGCGTACAACAAGATCATCCCTAGCACAGGGGCTATTCTGTATCCTCCAGTCATAGCAAGCAGTGACTTGGAGCTTCCCACAGCTCACAAGGAGAGAGAAATGTTTTTGTAAGCTCTACACGTAGGTTTTACCTGTTCTGCTTCTCCAGATGGAAACAAGCTGGGAGAAGGTGAAAGTCTTTATTGACATGCCACTATGTGAAAATTTAACCCTTTTAATTGCATTTAATTGTATTGTGATGGCTGTTTCTATTGCAGCGCTGCTGTGGTCTTTGTTGTAGCTATAGCAATGAATTATTCTGGGGTTACTTTCATTTTCTTCTGTTTTCCTCAAGCTGAGCCCACAAGTGGGTGGAAACACATCTATAACAGAGATCACAGAAAAGACAGCCATGAAACTTGGGGCCTAATTCTGATGCTGATGCTGGATTACCATCTAAGACCAGGCAAAAGATTAAACCTCTGTGCACTGGATTTCCTCATCTGGGAAAAAAAAATAGGGCAGGCATAGGATAGGTGTGAAGAAAGAGAAGGAAGCATCTCTCTGTTACGATGATGCTATAAAGCTTGATTTCTGAGAATCTCTGCTGAGGAAATTCTCAGAGAAAAGAGTAATAGCCTTAAGTGGTGTAAATGCAGATATGCTGGCAGATTGCAGAAGAGTGAGGACTGTTTACAGAAGCTGAAGATCTCTCTTGCTAAATGCTGTTGTCGTTTCATAATCAAGTAAATGGCAAAGAGCAGCCTGTAAATTTATGTGCAAAGTCCCATCTGTGCCAGCAGAAGAAGGTAATTTCAAAGATGCAAATAAAGCTGCCTCGCAGCACCTGAACTGTATCAAATTGAGATTACTGGCCACGGCGCAGTGATATAGGAGTTGAAGATTTGGGGGTTTTGCACTGAAAAATACAGGTGCATTCAGCTAAATATATTGTCTGGCTGTAAATACATCCATTCCCTTGCCTTGCCGAGAAGATCATGAATACAACTTACTTACAAATGGTGTTTAAAGTGTTAGAAAGTTGGGTTTCTCTGTTAAATTCCCTCTTCTGCCACAGGCTCAGCAAGATCACTTACTCTTTCTGTAAACGATTTTTCATTCCTGAGCTCCTGATAACAATATAGGCATGGTAGGTGCCAGTAGGCTGCAATATATGGGATTGCACAATGAACTGAACTGCTATTTCCTTAAAGCTTATGTATTTTCTCCTGTGTCAAACATTTCTTACTTCAACTGCAAGAATAGGTGTCATTAGAAATAGAAATTTACTGCGCAACACAGCATAGCTTTTGGACATACCTCAAGTGCTGAAGTATTAACACTACGTGGAGGGGAAAAGATGTGCCCCTGTTTCAGTGGTCTTCACTGCCATGAGGAGACCTCACTGTATTTTTGGCAGTATATTACAGCTTGGCACTGGCGGTATTTTCCTCTCAAACAGTTTTTGAGCGATGAATTTCGATGCTGTTGTGAAATGCTCATCTCATGTTTTACACTGATGCATGTTCCTATAAATGATTAAGAGGCACCCAAGCACAAAAATAGAACCTGTTAGGATCAGTCCAGATTACGTCTGGGATTAGTCTAATGATCACTCATGAAGTCTAAAATAATATTAAGGAAACAAGACTCATGTAATCTTAAGCATTTGTTCTAAATGTTTGCACCTTCACTTCTCAGAACAATGTTTCTTAATTTCCTAAAACCAGGGGGGTTTCACCATGATACTTAGCACTTGAATAGCACTTTTCAGTGTCAAAATGTTGTACAGATACAGAATCATAGAATCATTAAGGTTGGAAAAGACCTCCAAGATCATCTAGTCCCCCTACATCCTATATTACTTACTAAACCATGTCCCTAAGCACCTTATTCAACCTTTTCTTAAACATCCCAAAGGACAGTAACTCCACCACCTCCATGGGCAGCCCCTTCCCAATGCCCAACCACTCTCTGAGGAGAAGTTTCTCCTGATTTCTAACATGAACCTCCCCTGGCACAACTTGCAGCCATTCCCTCTTATCCTTTCACTGGTTATCTGTGAGAAGAAGCTGACCCCCAGCTCACCACAACCTCCTGTCAGGTAGTTGTAGAGAGCGATGAGGTGTCCCCTGAGGTGTCCTCCAGACTAACCGGTTGCAGTTCCCTCAGCCACTCCCCATTAGACTCATGTACCAGCCCTTTCATGAGCCTGGTTGCACTTCTGTGGACAAGCTCCAGGGCCTCGATATCTTTCTTGTAGTGAGGTGCCCAAACTGAACTCTGTATTCGAGGTCTAGACTCACCAGAGCCGAGTACAGGGATCTAGTTAAACAGATTTTACTAAACATGTCTCCCAAGCTAATGCAAAAACTGGGAATTGAGGAAAAAATGTCAAAATGCTAATCAAACTTTGGTTTATATACTTCAGGCCTTTGATAATCACAACCACTCCTATCACTGTTTTTCTAATAAGGGAGCTAGGATGGCCCAATCGTGATTTCACTACATCCGTTTAATTAGTTTGTAGCAAGCGCTGTTCCCTATTTCAGTGTTTGATCCACATCTCACAGCAATCCCTGGGATTACTATATGGGTAACCTCAAAAGGTGATCTCTCTCCTGTGTAACCCAGAGTACTGTTTATGAAATGCACTATCTGAGTGATACTGAATAGGAATTTTACCAATGCTGGTGAGATCACAACATTGGTGACAGCTCTAAAATGAAAGTTAAATATTGTAAAAATATTTTCTTTGCCATTAAAAACTGACAATCACAGTTCAAAAGTAGACGTAATCAACTGGAAAAAGAGCCCTTACTGCCATAGAGAAAGCCTGGTAGAGCTCCTGATTCCATCCTATATGATCCAGAAAGGGGCTGAGCCACTGAGGATATAAAACACCTGAAAGAAGAACTGCTTTGATAAAAGATGTGCTTTTATCAGTTGTGAAGAAAAAAAATGAGGAGCTGTTAGTATCCTAGCCTGTCAGATAAGTGCCATTAGAAACCTGTTAGGTTATTGAGATTATTACTCTTTAAAATTGCACTAAAAGACACTGAATATGTGTTACGGCTCAGTGCCTTGAAAAACTGCCCAAGTGACCCATGAATAAGCAGTCTCAGCCATATGAAAACATAGTCATGGTAGCAAGTTCAGAAAGCTCTTTAGCTCTGCTGAGCAGTCTCGTCGGTACCCGCACTGGGTGGGCTTGTATTGCGTGGAGATACCTCTAACTCAGAGATAGGCATTGTGGCACAACTTGGTGGGTTAAATCCTCTGACCGGTTTGAGTAACACTTCGGTATTTCTTTAAGACATCTCATTTTGGAAGAGTAGCTGTTTGGGGAATTATGGCAGTCAGGTTCTGATTGTACTGGTCCTTCCGTCACCAAAAGGAAAATCTCCCCTTCTCTCTAATGAAAAGGTCCTCATCTCTCAGAGGGAAGTGATTTGTGCTCTTGCTGGCCTGGGTTACTTATGTCCTCTCCTCAGCACATAATATTCTGCAAAACACTGCTATGTTTTAGCCTTTCCTCTCTGATAATCCCCATGACATGGCAGAACCTATCTAAGGGATCTAACACACCTCAGTATGTTATCCAGGTAAAGAAGCTTGCACAGATCAAACAGACTTTGCTGAGAGCGGCTCTTGTCTCTCTGATGAAAATGTTAGTGCTTGCAGGATGTAGTGTGGTAACCTGTAAGACTGAGCTGCTGGTGTCCAAAACTACCAAAGAGCAAAGGAAAAAATTGCATCTTTTTCCTTCTGCCCTGCCCCGTTCTTTAACCAAACAAGAGGTCGGGCAGCATTCGGTTTGTAACACCTTGGTTGACAACAGATGCAGATGTGTTATTTTTACATCTGTCTGCAAGTCTGAGCACAAACAGAAGTGGGTGCTGTTCTTCAGGGAGGAAATTAGAAATGATGTCAGCCTCTTAAAGTGAAACTAGAGCTTGCAGCTGGATGTGTGTCAAGATCCAAACTATACTTACAGTCTGAAAACTGAATGGAGGAGGTGAGTGAGGATGAGTGTGCTTAGGTCCCTCTATTGCCCGAGGTAGTCATGTTAACTTATACATGCCTAGAGTGAAGATCTCCATTTGTTTTATAACTGGGCCAACTGCCAACTTCCAAAAGTATGTTTTACAGAGACAGCAATGTTATCAACTTTGCAAGCTTAAATGTGGTTATGTTATCAACTCAAACCTAGCTTTTAATTTGAAATATTTAGGAAAGAGATCTGAAGTCAGCTCTCATCATTTTCATTTACTAATGGAGTAATCAACATCTGTAGAGTATGCAGCCACAAAATCTTTCTACTCAATGAAAATTGTGCTCAAAAATTCTGTTGTCTTAAGATCTATAATCTTCCTTTAATTAGCATTGCACATGATTACTCCAATCAAAGAAAGTCAGTGGCAAATGTTGCCATCTGCATTCATCGTTAACATCAGCTAGCATGATGGTAGTCATTAATTTTAAGTCAATACACGGGCTCTAAGGTACAAATGTCTCTTCAAGGACAACGAACACTGCCCTACTTTCTACTACTTCACTTTTGACACACACCTTTCATCTTAAAACTTGCTAATATGAATCATTTCCAGTCTGGCATGTGTTTTACATCTGGGATGTCTTGCATATTCTCTGCAACAGAAGATATTGTCATTTGAGTAATTTAAGTACTTGTGATTTGGGGACTGTATCACATCTGCCCATTATTCAGCACAGTTGCCAACTGTGTGGTCAGGGGTTTGGGTACCTCCTTGGCAAGGTACACAATTACTTGATGGATTCTTAAGACAACAGATGCTCAACAGAGTAGTAAAACTCAGACCACTGCAAGCTGATAAGGGCAACACCAACAAGATGATATGTTGCACGCCTGTTTGTGTGTGTGCAGCCATTTAAGCAGAGATCAGGTGTCATTAATTCGTTAAGAAAAGGTGACTGATGATACTTAGCTGCCTCTGGATTTAAATGCTGCTGCGTCATAATGTCCTCACAGAAAGACGTATTTAAGGCAGCAGATGAGCTGCTGCTGATAAGAATCCTTTATGAAAGTAATATTTTACTGACATACAGGCAAGTTTTTAAAGGATTTCCACTGCTAAGCCATTACAATTTTTCAAAGGTTACATGCAGTCCAAGAACACTTACCAGGAAGACAGAAGCATATCTAAACTCATGGATTACATAACATTCAGCAGGATTATTTATTGTCTTCGTCGTCAGAGAAGGGAATTATCTGGGCTTTTCTGAAGGTATTAGTACACGACTGTAAACTCTAGAAGAGAATACATATTCCAAATAGCATTTTTCTTCCTCCTGAACCAGACCTTTCATGCAAAATGAGTGCTTATGAGAACTTTTAAATTATTTTGGTTGCATAGTTACAACTCTGATAACTAAGTTCTCCTCATTATGAGAGGTAGCATCGAGTGTTTAAAATCTACCCATAAAAGTGCTATAATCGTTCTCTGCAATTATACTACAATGCACAACAATTAATTATATCAAATCCTTCTCAGAGAAGTGTTTACCGGTGAAGAGATTGCCATGGCTTTATTCCTGACAATGGAAGAGTAGGACTTATTATACACCTCTTGGGATTTTACTGATCTACCATTTCAGTAGTGAGGATTATAAACATATTGTTTTCCCGATAGGAAATCAAAGAATTACAAGGTTGGAAAAGACCTTGAAGATCATCAAGTCCAATTGTTCCTGTCCTATGCTAAACCATATCCCTAAGTACCTCATCTACTCGTCTTTTAAACACATAAATAAACATCAGTTCTTGACAGGCATGGTCTTTAAACAATATTTTACATGGGGAAAACATTCCCATGTATTTTTTCCTGTAAGGAAGCAAGATCTCAATTTTTAGCTAGGAAACTCCTATAAGCAACCTGCACTCACAGCCTTTCTGGGATTCGTTTGTTGGGCCTGGAAACTGGAGTATGTCTACCCTGAAGATTGCTGTTGTAGGGGCCAGGCATGGGACTGGAAGAGGTTGAGAAATGGTATCACTGTAACTTGTAATACAGAGCTTAGGGCAGGATGAAGATCTTTCCCAGGGTCTGCTTTGAGTACTTAGACTGTAAGTTCATCCTCAACTATGCCCAGCCACAGTCTGACGCTCAGGTACCTTAAAGCTATCTCAGAACTTGTGCTTACGGAGTCTCTAAACTTAAATATACGACCTATATTAATATATACATGTCCAATACACAGAACTTTTTATATAGGTATACCCAAGATAGAGGTCCACTTCAAACTGGTGGAAAACATCTTCAACATCAAAGGAAAGCAGCTCAGGCTGCTTGAGGAAGTGCTACAGCACAGAAGGGGCTGGACATGGGCCATGATGCTCTGTGTGTACCCTGAGTGCATCTGGATGCACTGGGTGTCAGATTAGTGTTACTCAGGGCAGGGCATCTTTCAGTTTAGTTTGAGGTTTCAGGAACACAATCTGTGCAACCTAAACCAGCTCCAGGACATGAACCAAAGCACTGCTTAGTGGGTATCATCAAGTGATTTCCCTTGAAAGCTCGCTGCTGGTCTCAGATAGATGGTAAGGCAGGTATACCCACTCACCTGAAGAAATGCATTACCCTCCGCAATATTAGTCCCTGGTATTTAGTCCTCCCAATGCACCCCAGCCTGCCAGACACCCCCTGTCTGAAGCGTGAGAAAGGACAAGCTCAACAGCCACAAACCGCTGTTGGCAAGGTGACAAGAGGGGCTTCTGGCTACCAGGTTTGGTTACTAGATACTGCGGTATGAAATAGTAAGTAACATACTTCACTGTTCAGTTTCTCTTAGGATTCTGTAAAGATTAACTTCACGAGGAAAGTTTTCCTCCAAACAATATATTTTCCTTTGGAAAGGAGTAAGGATTAGCTGTAACATGAAATAGGACAAGTTGCTCAGAAGTACATGTTCCTAAGGCTGGTCTAATCACCTGTCTTCATATCTTTATTTCCTCTCACAGAGCCATGTTTGACTATGACAAGAGCAAAGACAGTGGCCTCCCAAGCCAAGGACTCAGTTTTAAGTATGGAGACATCCTTCACGTCATCAACGCCTCAGACGATGAATGGTGGCAGGCGAGGAGGGTCACTCTGGAGGGGGACAGTGAGGAGATGGGAGTTATACCCAGCAAGAGAAGGTGAGTGCTGTCTCCTCCTACTTACCTTGGCCGTGATGTTAAAATATTCCATTTTATTCCACAAACCGGGGGTATCTATTGAAAAAAAACAGGGAAAGGAGAGAGAAATCCCACAGTTGTTGTGATTTTCATTGTGAGATAAAGTTCAGGCTCTTTAACTGTAAAGAAACTCAAAAGGTGATTCTGGTGGATTAGTATCTTCACAAAGAAAGGAGGGAAAGGGAAATGAACACCATATACTAAGGAGCTTTGGCAGAAAAAGGAATATCCAGAACGTAAATCTGGGAATTAGCTCTGAATTTGAAGTAGAGCACATGTTTTAATGTCAGGGTTATTAGCCATTGCATCAAACTGCAGAGGGGTGTAATGAATGTCTTGACATTTTCAAATCAAGACTATATGTCTTTTATTTGCAGGAGTAATAGAATTAAACTTCTCAGCCTGTGTGATGTAAAAAATGACGCTAACTTATATAATGGTCCTCTTTAGCTTCAAAATCTGCTAATCCAATATCTGCCTGCATGGAAACTGATGGATAATCAATATCCTAGTAAATTTTTCATATAATGTAAATGAGGGAACTTTCATCCACTCTCCAAGCTAAATCTGAATCTTTGTTTAGCTGTGATGGATTCATGCTGGCTGACAGAGAGATAACAGACAGCTGAAGCTCTCTCATTGTTTGTTTTGTTTGCTCCATGAAGGTGCTTTTGTAAAATCGGCCACAAGCCTCTGACAGTATCAGAAATACCACAGAAATCAGTATTACTTTCCGCTTCTGCTGATAGTTGCTATAAGAAAGGTCAAGAACTGTAAGGGTAGGAGGAAAATGGAATCTGTCAAACCACATTACATTTCTCTTTTGCAGCAATCATAGAATCGTAGAATCAGTTTGGTTGGAAAAGACCTTTAAAATCATCAAATCCAACTGTTAACCTAACACTGCCAAGTCCACCACTAAACCATGGACCGGTGCACCACATCTACATGTCTTTTAAATACTCTACCATTTCCCTTGCTTGAAAACCCTTTCAGTGAATATTTTTTTTCCTAATATCCAATCTAAACATCCTCTGGTGCAACTTGAGACCATTTTATCTCATATCACTTGCTGCTTGGGAGAAATGACCAACCCCCACCTGGCTACAACCACCTTTCAGGTAGCTGTAGAGTGATAAGGTCTCCCCTTAGTTTCCTCTTCTCCAGGCTAAACAGCCCCAGTTCCCTCATCCACTTCTCATCAGACTTGTGCTCCAGATCCTTCATCACTTCAGTGCCCTTCTCTAGACACGCTCCAGCACCTCATGTCCTTCTTGTAGTGAGGGGCCCAAAACTGAATACAATACTCAAGGTGCAGTCTCACCAATGCCAATTACAAGGAGACAATCACTGCCCTGGTCCTGCTGGCCACGTGATTTCTGGTANTTACAAGGAGACAATCACTGCCCTGGTCCTGCTGGCCACGTGATTTCTGGTACAAGCCAGGATGCTGTTGGCCTCCTTGACCACCTGGGCACGCTGCTAGCTCATGTTCAGCCAGCTATTGACCAACACCTCCAGGCCCTTTTCCCCCAAGTAGCTTTACAGCCACTCTTGGCCAAACCTGTAGCTTTTCCTGGGGTTGATGTGACCCAAGTGCAGGACCCAGCACTGACCCTTGTTGAACCTAGTTGGCCTTGGTCCATTGATCCAGCCTTTCCAGATCCCCTTATCCACATTATTGATAAATCCCCAATACTGAGCCCTGGGGAACAGCACTTGTGACCTACCACCAACCAGATTTAACTCCATTCACCACAACTCTTTGGGCCCAGCCATCCCCCAGCTTTTATCCAGCAAAGCGTATTCCTGTTTAAGCCATGAGCAGCTTTCACAGAATCACAG
>VZTU01029230.1:0-19568 GCA_013400835.1 Zapornia atra
AATTCTGTGAATCTGTGAATCTGGAAGAGTATTACATTGTATATTGTGGTTATAACAAGATTTTGGGAGTATTATTAATTCATTGCATTCAAAACAGTCCAATGCAGATACATTGTGGACTAATTAACAGAAAAAAAAACCAACCCTTCTGAATTAGTTGCATTTCTTTCCTTTTGCACTGTCGGTCATAAAATGGAAATGAATGTCATTCTTTCTCTTTAAATATGGCCTTTTAATGCAGCATTATGAAAAGAAACAAAAAATAAACAAGCTCTATTTTACTCAGGATAGTGAAATGGAGAAAAGACTTGGCTCAAAACACAACTTTTATTATAGCCAAACCACTAAATTTTCAGTAAAGTTCTGTAAAATGAGTATTGATCTGTTGGGTTTTGGGGGTTTTGTTTGGTTGGGTAACTCTGCACTCTTCACAGAAGGCTGTAGCAGACCTGAGCTGTAGAATTAACGGTTCGATCCCTATATTGATTAAATTTAAGCTGAGATTTTGCCTCTGGGAATGTAAATGATTCACATCAAATAACTGAATATACATTTCAAGCACTAAACCTGTGTACCCAGCTACAGGTTTTTACTCATATTGCAGAATAAACACAGGCTGTGAGACATTACTGATGTTCTGACAGCCAACCTGGAAGTCAGTATTTTGAAACTCTGCAGCTGCTCACTGTTAAATCAGGGACTCCAGAAACTCCAGGAAGGATGTTTGTCCAAGAGAGAACTTTTCTAGTCACCCCTGTAATGGGAAGAACCTGAAAATTCCAGACTCTTAATCTCATTAGGAAGATTAATAAATCTTGGGACTTCCATGCACCTCAAGGAGCCTCAACTACTACAAGAGCTCTGTGGTCACCAAGGCAGAGGAAGATTGCTTGGCAGGATGCCCTTGAAGTTTGAGAATCTGGATATCTTCAAGTCTTTGTGACCTGCTTGAGAATACACTGGGAGAAAAGGAAGGGTATTTCAAGTCTTTTGTTACAGTTGGTTTAATTAAGTGACTGATGGGGAAACAGCTAGCTTTGAAAGAACCAGCATTACCCACTGGAAATCTGTACCAGCTCATACTGGTACTTGGCCAGCAATTCATGTGATATGCCTAAGTTCAGGTAAAAGCTTCCTTCCTTTTAGACTTATGCAGATTGCATGCAAACAGTAGTTTGACATGTTTTTTTTAAACAGACTCTGAAAGGAATGTTAATAAAGATTTTTTTTTTAACTCTGCATTGCATCAAACCAAAATCTTCTTCAAGATCCTGTCCCTCACAACCAACAAGAACAGATTCTTAAAGGAAAAAAAAAAAAAACAAAAAAGTTATTTATCCACCAGCTTTCCTAGTTGTCCTACTTGATGTCACAAATAATTCACTGGGGCTCCCATCACATCTGTTTCAGTAGTCTCTCTCTCCAAACCTATAGAAGCTACTACATTTCTCTCAACACACTTCATATCTTTTGATCTATATTTTTTAATTTCAAAGTAAATTTTTGTAGTGGGATGAATGGTACTGTATGCAGCATGTAAGAATGTACAACCAAGTTGTCTGTTTTGCTCTTTTTTGCATTCCTAATCATGGCAAACATTCACTTTGCTGAAATTTCTCTCTGACATTTTCAAAGGGCTACCTACAAAAACTTGCAGAGCTCTTTCATTCATCATAATAGAGTCTGTTATTGTGAGTATGTCATTGGGTGATTTTGCTTTAAATAAATTACCTTGTATTATCTTGTTTGAGTGAATCTGCCACTTTATCTTCCAGTTTCTTGAGGCTTCATCCAAATAGTATAAGGTGCCTTTGTAATATTTCACATTCAGCTTTGAGTCTTCCAGGAGATTTTGTATTCTCAGCAAGCTATATCACATCGTTTTTCATATAATTTTCAGATTGATTCATGAACATATTTAACAACAGCTATCCGAAAAGGTTCTTCTGAGATGTCCCGGTAATTGCTATAACTGACTATTAATTCCTGTGTTTTGTTTCCTACCATGGAAAAATCTTACCTCGTGTCATTGATGTCTTAGTTTATTTAGGAACATCTGTGTGGAATTTACTGAAAAACAAAGAATAATCTATTAATTATTAATGATCTTTTATTTTCTCACAAGTTTGTTGCTTTCTTGGAGAACTCTGGTGGATGTATCAGATGTGGTTTTCTTCTGCAAAAGGTGTCTCAACTCCTTGAATCATGCAGCATTTATACTCAGGTCATCTTCTCTTCTTGTTTCTACCACGTTGTCCACCATGGAACTCAGGCTGATCTATACTTATCCAGATCATTATCCAGCTTTCTTCCACAAGCCGGTATTGCTACTCTCATCTTTTACTCTGCTAGCACCAATTCCAGTTTAAGCAGTACTTTAAACTCACCCATAAAGCACGGTTCCGGAGACGGAACATCCTCTCCTACTCTGTGATGAAAACTAATACATATACTTTTTCTGATAAAACTTTACTTTTCTTGCATATTTTCTATGTATTGTCTGGTTCTGTCTTATATATAACTTATATATCTGTCCTCTCAGGTATTCATTAAACTCTGAAGCAATGTAAACTAAAAGAACATATTCCCTTTTCCACTACATTGCATATTTCTGATTCTGAAAGTAGTATAAAAAATCCAGTGCTAATCCTATTAAAATTTTCATCTCAGAATTGAATGTGGCTGGTGTTTGAATTCTTTGGCAAATACAGTATTTCATTAAATTAAACTAGTGATATGTTTATTCGGTTCAGATCTACTGTGGAAATTATACCTGATCAATAGGATTTTTAAAATCGATTTGCAAGGGTAAAGATAACTCAGTGGTGAATTTTGGTCCATTTTTTAAAGTTCATTTCAAAGAAAACTTAAGAACAGCATAAATTTTGTAACACGGTAGTGATGATACAAAAATATGGACAGACAATAACTCTCAAAGCATTCTTGAATTAGCTTTCGAATGGTCTCAGAAATGCTATCACTTGTAATTTCTCCCTTTCTGTATTGTAGGTGAGTTTCTGAATATATTGAAAATGAACTGGTATGATTTATGAGGATTATTGCTTTATTTTCACAAATGTCATCATCTGACTGTTCCTGAGATTTATTAGAAAATCAAAGGATTATCTATGAACTATTTAGATTCCAGTAAGCACATTCTGATTACAGGATCTTGTGCTAGATTGTACCTCAATATTATATGTTGTGGATAAAGCATAAAGACCTTTATGCTTACCATGTAATTTATCTTCTTTCTTGCTTATTAAAGCACTCTGCTGCAGTGGGCTATGTGTACCATATTCTGATTAGAAGCAGCAATCACAAACGGGCAAGGTGAGCAATAATGAGGAGCGTTGGTTTATGCACTGTGCCAGGCAGCCAGGTCAGAAATGAGGAAGGAATGCTTGGCACCCCAAATGTCCCAGGTATATCCTGTACCACAGGCAGCATAAGCAGTGTTACTGAACTAAAACTGCAATGCTTTTCACAAACCAGTGAGAACTCACTTAAAGTATCCCATATATGTGGGCTTGCAGGGGTAATACTTCGGCAGAGTTCCTCTACAGATAGTGTGGAGGGAAGGACTATGAGTGCTAAGTTGGGTTTTTTTGATATCTCTTTTTTACACTCTTTTATGATCTCTGAGCCAAAGACCAGACTGATCATAATGCTTTAGTGGAAAATCAAGTTCCCTTAATGGCACAGTAAGCTTCAACTCAGCAGCACCACTGAACCCAGACCAGTGTAAAACCAGAGCCTTGGGATGCTTAAACAAGTTCAACTGACAAGTTCAGGCAAAACAGACTTGTCTTGAGGAAAAAAATAATTTCATTTACTACCAGTGAAAAAAGAGTCAAGTAATGAGAAATAAAACCAAGACTTAAAACCATGTTGACCCCACTCCTTTGTTTTTCCCAGGCTCAAATTTATTAATGATTTCTTTACCTTCTCCCCCAGAGCAGCACAGGGAGTTGGGGAGTGGAGGTTGTGGTCAGTTCATAACTCGTTGTCTCTACCACTATTTCCTCCTCGCAGGGAGGATTCCTCACACTATTCCCCTGCTCCAGTCTGGGGGCCCTCCCACAGGAGACAGTCCTCCACCAACTTCTCCAACATGAGCACTTCCCACAGGCTTCAGCTCATCAACTGCTGTGGCATGGGTCCCTTCCACATTGTGTAGGCATTCAGGACCAGATTGCCCAGCATGGGTCCCACACAGGCTAACAAGTCCTGCCAGCGAACCTGCTCTGGCATGGGTGTCTCTCTCTCCACAGGGCCGCAGGCCCTTCAGGAGCTTGCTCCAACATGGGCTTCCTATGGGGTCACAGTTTCCTTCAGGTACATCATCCACCTACTCTGGGGTGAAGTCCTCCGAAGGCTGCAGTTGGATATCCGCTTCCCTGTGGACCAACATGAGTTGCAGAAGGACAGCCTGTCTCATCATGGTCTTCTCTATGGTCTGTAGGGGAATCTATGCTCTGGCACCTGGAGCACCTCCTCATCCTCCTTCTTTGATGTCTGTCTTGGTTTCTCTCCCATCTTCTTTCTCCTATCTCTGGCTTCAAAATTGCTCCTAATTGGTTTTGGTTTTGTTTGTTTTTTTCCTTCTTAAATCAATTATCCCAGAGGCAGTACCACAAGGGGCAGGTCCATCATGTAGCCAGCTAGCATTGTCTCTGTAGGGCATAGGGGAAGCTTCTAGCAGCTTCTCATAGAAGCCACCCCTGTTGTGCCCTCTCTATCAAAGACTTGCCAGGCAAACACAACTAATAAGGTTACTGAAGCATGGAAAGTAATTGCCCATCAAGACTGTTACTGACTTCACTGGAGATGTTTAAGGACTTTTTACACAAACATGTATCAGGAACAACAAAAATATAGTTCATCTTGCCTTGTGCCAGAGAACTCAATGACCTCTTAAAGTCCCTCTCAGCTTTATTCTTCTGTGATTCTATGAAGATTTGAAAATAAATATAATAAAATCTTTGAGATGCTCACACACAGCAGTAATGGAGCCATATAATGTTTTGAATAGATGACAACTGGGACTTTTGCCAGGTAAGTGATTTGGACTGCAGCTTTTCTGAACACTTACACTACTGAATCCCTCAGTTTCTTTCCAGTGAAGCCTTATTCTTAAATCCATATAAATAAATTAGGCATCTGAAAAAATTGGAACACATTCTGATTGTTAGGAATGTATTGGTATGTTATAAATACTAATAAATGTAAATACCTTTATAAAGAACATTTCTCTGATTCAGTGCATTTTATTTTTGATCTTTGGAGACTTCTTTCAATTCTGATTTTTGTGTAGGTCATGTGATTAATAACATGTATTTGCAGATCTCAGAGGGTTGTATGAGTCTTTTATGGCTTTCAAGCCTTTCAGTATTGTCAACAGAAAAAGACAAGTTTTCTGTGGTCAAAGGCAAATTTTGATATAAATTTTCAAGATGAAATGCAACCAATAGTACTAATTACTGCAGTATAGTTTAGATATAACTATATGGACAATATTGAAAATTACCTTCAAAGTACCTGAAAGCATAAATATAGTATACATTCAGAGGTTAAGTATACTATATGTGATATTATTTGATATCCTAATAATATCTATTGTTTATGTAAAAATATTACAGACTTTAATTAATTTAGCATAATCTCTTTTATTCTAAAAAGATTTTTTTTTCCCACAAGAGCGAAGCAATAGCACCATCTAGAAGTAGTATACTTTCAGTTATGTGTTAGTCTTTTCATATCTAATTTTTTTTTCTTTCCTTCCTATTGGGTGGAAGATAGCACTAGTGTACTTCTTAGTACTGAAATTTGGTCAAATTTATGTGGACTTCTACTACTTGTAATATTTCTGTAAGGCACTCAAAATTTTAACTTAAATTCCTTTATCCTTATTTAAAATACAGTCTCTCAAGCTTTTCAGTGAAATAATTGTCAAAAAGATAAATAAATAATTAACAGATGTTTTTCCCTTTACATTACACTGAGATTTTTCCAAAGTATGAAGATAAAATCAGATGCTTGACAGAAAAGTCTTAGCAAAGTGTAAGAAACTGAGAATGGTTGTTAAAATTGAAAATACTGAAAAATATCAGATAAACCTCAATACACCATCCAGGATATGTGCTCATATCCATAACACTGGTCCAATATTAACTTGTCATATGACAATAGTGTAGCTTGCAAAAAAAAATCAGTCTCACATGATACCATGATAATCCTGATAAAATTTTCTCTCATAAAAAAGACGAAGACATAAAATTTTATCGGTAGGCAAAGAACAGTTACTCAAGTGTATAGCAGATCAAAAGCAAGTTTCACTGATCCTGGATCAGTGAGCAACTTATTGAATGGCTAAACTCATTCTCTGCGCAGAGGATGAATCATTGAACATCCCTCTCTGTCTCTGCTGGTAATGTAAATTCAGGAGCCAAATTCAGTAATGCTCATGGTATGGAGATTTATACCTTAACTTTGGAGGTTTGGTCTCTGATTTTGAAGTCGATCCCACCTGACAACCAAGCTGAAGAAGCCTCATGGATTGTCCAACACAGGTTTTGTGTTGCAGAAATTAGTGTGACTAACATAATTTGAGTATTTGATATCTCATTGTGTTGAGTGTGCATTGGAATTGGTTTTAGCTTATCTAGATTGTTGGACATATTATCTTTTATTTTGGAAGAGCTAGGATTTTTTCAGTGTACTGGATTGATGGAAGAGGGTTATTTGTGTTTTGTTTGGTTGGTTTTTTTTAATTAAAAGTTAACAACTTGTTAAAGTGAAACTTTTTGTAGCAATGAGTTAGTTTCAAGAAAACATCTTTGGCGAAAATTTCTTCTGTCCAGCAGTGGATTTTCCAAGATTTCTTAGATTCCAGACACAGATGTCCTGTCCAAATCTTTAAAAGTGTGTTAGAGAAGACAAGGTCAAAGATGGAACCTTATATCTGGGAAGAAAATGGGAATATTATTATGCTTTTGCTTCACAGTGATGATGAAATCTCGGGATAGTTTCTTAAACTTTATCTGAAGCTCTTACATGCTAAACCTGTAATCTACAATTGGGTTTTGATTATTTTATTACTGGAAGAATAAGCCTATTTTCTGTGTCATCCTCCCCGAAATCTGAATTGATCTTTTAGTTTCCCTGAGCCCTGGCCTAGGGAAAGTAGCAATTAAATTATTAACTGTAGGGAAAGGCAAGCAGCATGGAGAGGGAAGGACAAGCCTAGCCTGTTGTTCTTGTCCAGAGAAGTTTTGCGGCGATGCTTATTGCATTACTGCAGCTCAGCTACAAGGTGAGATAAGCATGACAGGCATAAGTACCTAGGCAGATCTATGTTGTGCAAAGGAGCATTATACATAGATATCTAAGTAAGCCCCAAGCAGTGCTGATAAAATCATGCGGCACACACAGTATCCTGTTCTAGAAAATAAACCATGTCTCCTATGGGTGCCTTGTAACTCAAGCTTCTTCAGGCCATGGTGATTATTCATCTTGGCAGAAGGGATCATTGCTAGTTTGGGAAAAGACATACCATGCTCCATGGCACCCTGCAGACATACCTGCTGAGACTGTTACTGCTCCATGAGGAGACAGAATCACCAAATAGGAAGCTGTAAAACTGTAGTAGGAACCCAACTTCTTAAAACTCCTGCTTCTTCATACGTAGAGTGCTTCCCTTGTGTGTATTGTAATTTTGGACAACCTGAAGATGTTGTAAATTTACAAAGCATAGGAAACACTACTACACAGTTTCAGATAAGAAGTGTTTTGGACCTTACATATTCTGTGGACCTATAGGTGGCAATTGTCATAACTGTGCAGTGGAGGTCTGGCATCTTATGCAATATGAATACTGTAAGAGTTGATTTTCCTACTCAGCACAAGTTGGAAGAAAATCAGTAAGAAAAATGGTATAGCATGACCAAAAAATATGGTATATGATCTCACTTATTTTTCTTTTGAGTTAGTTTATAAATAGAAGGAACAGGACATATGCCTTTAATATATTTGAATTTATATATAGAGTATAATGAATGTAACTGATGGATTGGTTGGGGCTCTAGGCAACCTGGTCTAGTGAATGATGTCCCCACCCATAGCAAGGGGTTGAAACTAGATGATCTTTGAGGTCCCTTCCAACCCAAACCAGTCTGCAATTCTATGATTTTGATTTCTTTTTTATTTCATGTTCTAAGTAAAAAGAAGCAGAACATTAGTATTTAGTGTTCTTTTAATTAAAATAGCAGTATACTTTAAGCCTTGGAATTAATTACGTTTTTGAACTGCTTCTCTGCTTTACTAATAATGTTTGGCAGTTTTAAAACAGAATAGCTAAACTTGAGGCTATTCATTTTAGAAAGCTGATGCAGAATACACTGAATAAGCTGAAATGTAATTAAAAAACCTGTCATGTGCAAGAGCATACTATTCATTTAACCATGAAGACCTCTGAAAATTCGCATATGTGTAATGTGAATAAAAGGCCATTCAAAAGGTGGAAATCAAAGTGAATTTTACATTATTGATCTAATGCTATTAAATTTTGCCCTACCTATGACTTTAAACACAGCTGATTATTTTTTCATTACCCCAGTCGTTGGAAAAGAATACTTTCTATTTTGCAGGAAATGTGTACTAAAAATGCTGGGTTACAGGACTTAAATGACAGAACATGTATATGAAACTAGAAGTTGAGCAAAGGTTATACATGGTAACAACTTGCTGATGTAAGTAATAACCAAAGAAGGAGTCTATATTTACAGTTACCCTCTTGGAGAAATTACAACCCTAATAGCTACCAACACTTTGTCCCAAAGTGCAATACAACTATTTCGCCTCATTTAGAATATTCTGATGCCAGTACCTTAAAAGTAAAATGCCCATGTATTCAGAACAAGAAAAACACCCCAGATAACATCAGGCATTAATGAAGTAGGGTCCTATATAAGGCAACTGACTTCAAGAAGCAGTAAAAATACCCAAATAAGGACAGATGCATTATCAGTGTGTCTTTTGCCATTATAGACAGGAACTGGATGTGTGGATCACAAGTGATATTGTCATGGTTTGACCCTCGTAGGGCAACTTACCTCTCACAGCTGCTCTTTTTCCTGCAGGATCCAGGAGGAAATAAAGAAATCAGAAGAGTAAAAATGAGGAAACCTCTGGGTTGAGATAAAGACAGTTTAATAGGTAAAGAAAAAGCCACACACTCGAGTAAAGCGAGACAAGGAATTCATTCCACACTTCCCATCGGCAGACAGGTATTCAGCCATACCCAGGACAGCAGGGCTCTATCATGCTTAACAGTTACTTGGGAAGACAAAGGCTGTCACTCCAAACATCCTTCTTTCCTCCCTCTTCCTCCAGTTTATATACTGAGCGTGACATCATATGGTATGACATATCCCTTTGGTCAGTTGGGGTCAGCTGTCCTGGCTGTGAACCCTCCCAACTTCTTGTGTACCTCCAGCCCTGGTGTGAGAAGCAGCAAAGGCCTTCAACTCTGTTTTCAGCACAACCCCAATACACAGCCCCATACTAGCTACTGTGAGGAAATTAACTCTATCCCAGCCAAAACTAGTACAGATCCTGAGGCAGCAGTCTCTTCAAGGCATTTGGGCTGTGTTCCTTGCAGTTGCCAGCCCCACTTGCTGTAGGGGCTGCTGGGACAGTGACTGGAGTGCTTTTCATGTTCTACCCAGGTGAACTTTCCCCAGTGTGGGGATGCTACCACTTGAATTTGCATGTATTGCTGAGAACTTCAGTTTGATTCTCTTTTCACTCATAGTCGCCATGTTTAAAACTCAAACACGTCCTGGAGAGTGTAAACTGGGTGGTATGTTCCTGAATAAATCCTAGCCTGGCAGAGGTTGTCTCAGAGTATTTCTGTCACATAAATTCAGGTCCTCAGAAGTATTTAGATTTTTTACTGACAGATGGTGATCTGATATTTAATAGTGGAGCTTCCTGATTTGTAAGTATTTGTAATGATGTGGTTTAACCCGAGAAGAGTTACATCTGCAATATTATCCCTTAATATGCAAGTACCTCCATTAGGAGTATGTTACACTTACCTCCATTAGGAGTATGTTACACTTGCCTTCATATATCTGCTCTTTCCATCCCCTGCCAACATTCTTTACTACCCACCTCAAGACTAAGAATGGAACAATACAATGTAAGTCTAAATTATGTTACTCAAAAAGCTAGTAATTAAAATAGGACTTCATTTGGGCTGATAAATGTGTATCATACATCTTAGGTGAAATTCTGTTGATTTACACTTGCTGACAAAACTAGGTTTCTGCTTCTAATTCAGTGTTCCCATAGAATCTCTTTTACTGTCACCTCACCTCAGTCTAGTTTTCGTGTCATTTATTTACTTGTAGTTTTGCTGTATATGCTACATATATAACTCGTGTATTTGATATAGCAAAGGTGCTGACTTGGCAGTTAGCAAATTGCATGCAGCATTCAAATTCCTTTTCTCAAAAAAATTATAAACAGGTGCTCTTTTTGAACTAGATCTACAGTAATGAATATTTTCATGATTTATAAGAATAACTAATATGAGTCCAAAATGTGTGACCTGACAGTGCATCTTTTGGTGTCTCACAACAATTAATAGTTTGGTACGATTCATGATCTTCTTTCCACGGCAAGATATTACAAACATACCAGTTAAATAATAAAGACAACCTACCCTGCCTCCCTAGTGTAAAAAAGAGTATCTGTCTTACAGTGTAATTTGAGTACTATTATCAGTCTCCTGGAAAATGCATTTAATCACAATGTTCTGCTGAAACACTAATGGAATAAAAATTAGTTGAGTTTTCCAATTGATTCATTGAAGATTTCATACTATTGGGTAGGAGAAACAATGCTGTTTTGTCTTAATAAGGAGGTAATTTATTTTGTCAATACCAAAGAGAATATTTAATGAGCTTCGGGAAAGCATGCAAGTGTCTTTATAATTAAACTTTGCCTTGAGAAACAATGAAAAACAGGTAAATATAGCCCCTACGTATGTCACATTATTGTTAAATTCAATTTTCAGGTGGTACCCCCATTGGGTATTTGCAAATATTTACCCTAAGTACATTCAGAGAGAAAAGAGTGCAGGTAAAGTTGCAATGGGATGACTCAGAGGTAAGTGCAGATGCATTGGCTAACAGTTAATATCACCAGAATACAGCTATGCAGTCTGCTATATCAGCAAGTTGTGCTGAGGTCCCAATGACATCAATCATTAGGCTATGATTTGTTCCCACAGTAGTTATTTCCACACATTTGCAATTCATCCATGGCAGACCAATAGGCAAATGAGTTCTTTGTTGCTGTATTTGCATACAATTAGTTAAAGATGGGGAGAAACTTTCTATTTTCTATTCCCACATGACTCATAAAGGAAAGTTCTCCAGAAGTGCAACAGGAGTGAGGCCCAGAACTGCCTTACTTGTGTGAGCAGAAAGTTCCTGACGTTCATCAAAAGCTTCTCTTGGTTATCTATGGACACTGGATACGTCCTATGGAGTAAACTGTCACTTGATTTTATTGACAAGTCCATTGTACAATTTACATTTGACTCCTCCACTTTGGAGCCTTGCAATTTTATTGGATGCTTTCATTCTGGATTAATATTTTCTAAAGCTGGCATCATGGTGGGACGATTCATTTTCCCCCTTTTTTAGGATTGAACAAAATGTCTACAATGACTCCTTTTAATTCTAGTAAATATGGAAATGAATGCTCTGACTTGTATGACTATTCATACTTGATGTGGCATAGTTCAAAAAAGATGAAGTTAGAAACCTTAAAGTTGGTTTATTTCTAGTATTGGTTACACAAGGTAGAGCAGTGCTATTACAAATCCCTAATTTCAGAATTCTGCATATACATATGACTATGTTTATGCATATATGTAGCATTTGATTTTTTAGGAAAATTTAAAAATGTGAATTATACTTTAGGCAATAAAAGTGAAAGATGGCCTAGATATTTGACAGGTTTGAAAAAATTGCAAACTTTTGTTCTTGTAAATATGAATCACAGAGGAGCTTATTTTCCTATCCAAAAGATTACTTTAAAACAGGAAGATATATAAACATTTTGAACCATTGTTAATAATTCCTTGAATCCTTTAATATTGTATTGTTCTTGAATCTACCATGGTCTTTCTTATTATTGAATAACAGGTTTAATAATGAAGTAATTACAGAAAGACTTAAAATATTTACTATTAATACATAATGATATATTTGTAAATTATTTGTTGATAATAAATATGATATTTTTACTTCTTTAATGCATTTGCCTAATGTGACATTCTGGTGAGAAGAGTTGCATTTTATTTTGCAGTAGATCTTAATTATACCAATTATTGATTATCAGGTTTAAAGGGTCACCCTTAACTGTGATAGAAAGATGTGAGTCTCCTATTTCAGATGTGGGCTAGCCAATGCTATGTGGCACCAAAACTTAACAGAACTTCCTTACTGTGCTATTAGTGATTTTAATTAGACTGATCTATGCAAAACAGATTTTGACATTCACAGAGCATAGCCATTGTATGGAAATTAGCTGGAAGTTATTGTTTGGAAAAAAATACAAGGAACAAATTATGTTACTTTTAAAGTGTGGTAAATTATGGAAGCTTTATAGGGAGTAATTTATCCATCTTAAATTTAATTTTTAAAATAATTTTAGCTTCTGCCATTTCAGTTTTCAATGTTCAATTAAGCATCTTCCCATAGTTTGTCTTAAATTACTGTCTTCAAATTCTCAGCCTGTGATTGATGATTCAGAGTATAATCTTAGGAATTTACAATGAGTTACATGTATTCTTACAATAATTTCTTTGAAAATTGATTATTTATCAGTTTTTCTTGTTTGGTTGGTTGGTGGGTTGTTTTTTAACTTTAGCTATTTTGGCCAAACAGTAATCTCAAATTTCCTATTGGATGAGTTGGAAAAGAGAAAATATTTTCAAATGTTTCTGTTTAACAGGTTTCTTCCAGGTTTTGTCAATTGTAAACATGGAATTTCATGAGCTCTTTCAGATAACAATATGTCTATGTTTAATTCATAAACCAACTCACCAACATCTGAATTACAGAACAAAACAAATAATCACATATTCTGTACTATGAAATTCCAATAGGAATGACCTGATTCTTTAAATGGTAAAAACAGAAGTCCTTGAAACCCTTAAGTGCCAAATATTTTTCAACCTTAAAAATTGGAATCCTGTCTAACACTTTTGAAAGTATCATTTGCTCCAGAGAGAATAATTGGCAGAGGTTTTCTAGGTCAGTGGCCTCCAAAAGCTTTTTGATTGCAAACCCCTATCAGTAAAGGATTTTTTGAGAAGGTAGCCACAATATATAGATATTTATTTATAAATTATATACATGTGCTGTTCTACTAATATTTTTTTTACATTATCAAAAGCAAATAAAGCCAAAAATTAAAAAGGGTGAGATAAAGATGAAAAAAGACTATTTTAGAATATTTTTTTAATTATTAATGTTGAAAAATATTTTCTTCTTGCACCCCAGTGGGTTATATTGTGCACACAATCTTCCCTTATTTTGGAGACCACTGATCTAGATAAATCAAAGTAAATTGAGTACAGTAGGCAACTTTGCCAATTCCTGTATCACTAAACAAATTATTTTTAATTGCTTCTATTTCAGAGCAAGACTAACAAAATGAGAAGGAAAAGAAAAGAAAAAAGAAATAAACATCCTGTAGAAAAGTTTATTATCTCATGGAAATCATGGGGTATCATGTAAATCCAAATTGCACTTCATAAATCCTAGGCTAATTATGAGTAACTCTGCAGATCAAAAGTACCAGATTATTCCTCTTTCCTTGATTAAACTACTTTCTTCTCATATTGAAGCAGTATCGTCCCTGACTAGCTTGTAGAAGGGAAACACACTTAATTTCCAAGAAAATTTTGTGGAAAAAGATGGTCTAACACAGTTGTGTTCAGGAAAGTTTTGTTGGAGGGGGCAGACCCAGTTTTCTTGTGCCTATAGCAGAGATGTCTGTGAATGCCCAGAAAAATGAGAGAATAGATTTCATTTTAAGGGAGGAAAAGTTACCATTATCCTGATATCAAACAGGGATTAGTGCCTGTATATATTATGCCTCTCAGTAGGTGTGTCATCACAAAGAGAACGGAGCATATTTCAGTTTTTTGTGTTTCAGTTTCTATCCCTGTTGAAAGAAATGGTGGGTAAGGCCACATTAGTAAGTAACTCAGTGCAGAAGGTGCTTATCTGAAAGGAGAAATGATTGGTACTGAGATATCCACGCTTTCTCTGTATCTGTTTTAAGGGGTATTTATTTAGCCTTCAATTTACTCTGTTCCCGTGGACTGCATGCCCTTTAGAAGTTGGAAAACAGACTCCTCTTCTGGAACACATCTCTCAGCCTAGTTTCATCCATAAGTAAAATAGCTCACACAACGCAAAGACAGCTCCAATTTGCAATCCAAAATGCAGTGAGTGGGGGCAACTGGGAGATTCGCTTCAAAACCACACTCCTAATCTGCACTACAACACGAACGTAGATGTACTGATGGGCTTGGTGATTCATTTTAGCATTTCCAAATGTCATGCTGTGTATAGCTGCATTATTCTGAGCCTGTAGTTTGGATTTGCTACTTTCTAGCAACAAAAACCATTCACAAAGAGATCGTGA
Organism: Zapornia atra; assembly: GCA_013400835.1. NCBI lineage: Eukaryota > Metazoa > Chordata > Aves > Gruiformes > Rallidae > Zapornia > Zapornia atra. Next base: position 14,737 of record VZTU01029230.1, read on the forward strand.
CAAAAAGCGCATCTGCGATTACATATTTCAGGATGGAATCCACACTGTTTTTTAAGGGAAATGTAGAGAAGTGAAATACCACTCTCTTATTTCTTCTTTCCCGCCCTCAGATGGGTAGATTACTCTCCATAAATCAGGAAGCCGATGTCTCCTCTGTTTCATAACTTTTCTGTTCCTTGCAGTTCAAGGAGTATTTCAGTAGGAATATGGGAGTAACTCATGGCTACTTTGAATCTTTTAAGCCTTTTATCCGTAGAAATTTGAATTAATTCACTTAGTTGTTAAGGCACATAGTTAGAACAGGAATCGATGACAGAGCAGGGATAGGACAAGACTATCTGAAGCAACCAAGAAAAAGTACAACTGCTGTACAGTTCCTGTTTTCACAAGGAAGGTTTCGAAGGAGAAAGGTACAGGGGCAGTTTACAGAGGATACCTCCATGTTGGCGTATTTGTAACTGAGACTGAATAATTTTCCCTTTTAACTGAGACTGAATAATCTCCTCTAGTTCAAGGAGAAAATAATCGAGGTATGTTGTCTAATTCTATTATATGTTGCAAATGAATGCAAGCTCATTCAATCCCGAATATGAAGGAGTTTCTTTTTCTCACTAACAATAAAAAATGAAACTGTTCCTCTCCTTTAAAGTCCATTGTCTCCCATTGCTTACAGAATCATAAAATCATGGAATGGTTGAGGTGGGAAGGGACCTCAGCCTCTGGAGATTGTCTGGTCCAACACTTCTGCTCAAGTGGGGTCACCTCCAGCCGAGTTGCCCAGGACTTACTTCTGATATTTGTCATATAAACACAGAGATTAACCACAGAAGGGGAAAGCAAAACAGAATTATTTTCTTCTTTTCTTGTGATTAAAACACCAGCATAATATAGTGATTGAAACACCAGGATTTCTACTGTCCCTTAAAGTGTCCAGTCTTCCACTTAACTCTCAACAGGAGACTGTATACTACTGTTTCTGACAAAATTGCCAGAAATATTTTTGTACTTTCTTAAATTTTGCAATCTTGATTTGAAAATGTTCTGTAGTGCTTAAACTGATCTCCAAATGGTTAATCTCCTTTCTGCCATGATGACCATCCTCAGGTGGATCAGTGTCTTAGGTTAGCCTAAATATGTTAGACTACAGGAAGGAAGTGCTTCATATCTTGCTGAATAAAACATTCTGGGTTCAAACAAACTCCCATAAAAATCAATAGAAAAACTCAGCTGTGAAAGAGAAAGGCTGACAGAATGTGCTATATGAAGAGTTTGCCATGTAATGGATGGTTTAAACCAACAAAGAATAACATTGTGTGTAATGAATCAAGGAGCATAATTGTGTTTGGTTGTCTTGTTTATTTTTAAAAATAAGATTGCAGCTGACATTCAATAAAGAACTAATAAAAGTACCTATCTAATCTAAAAGTGTAGCTGTCATTCCATGTAATAAAAGAAGGCAATGTTCTTACTCCAAGGAACATGCAAAACTTTAAAATAAACACCTTAAATCCATTTAAAATCAATAGGACTCTTACCAAGAAAAATCCAAAGGATTCCAAACAATACTAAGATGTCAACTGAGACATTTTTATCACTTCATGTTATATTAAATGTGAGTCCCATTGTCCCTTTTTTAATTTACCACCCAGTAGAAATGTAAGGGTATGGTTATTGGCTAATTAAGGATACAAAAAATACACATTAATTATATAAACATATACTCATACAAAACCAGGGTAGTGAAAGGTGCATGCTGACTGGTGAGCTACTACCCTTTTAGAAAGAGTATTTACAAAAACTCACATAACCAGATTTTTGCAAAAATATGAGACATTAAAAAAACAAAAAAAGGGAAGTGGTGGTGGTGGTGGTGGTGGTGGTGGTGGTGAAGACTTTTGTTGTACGAAGCTCAAAATTTCAAACTCTCTATTGAGGTAGAAAGTGATTTTGACCAACCTCTAACATAGCAGCCCTTGCTTATGAACATATTAAACCAGCCTTTGGCATCCAGCTATGTAGCTCCTGAGATATCCCCTTAAGGTCTCATTAGCAGAACGTGCAGTGGCCACCATGGCTATCCCTCAGCTATTTTGTGGATGTCTCACTCAATAGTGATAGAGACTGATTACATTTTGGCTTATTTTAAACTTACCTGATACATACCACATGTTGTTTGTCAATACTATTGGAATGTTGTCTTTAAAATTAGGAGTGCCAATCAAGAAAAGATCTAAGATATTTAAAGATTAACAGACCCTATTTCAGGAAAGGGAAAGCGTTGAAGCTCACTGTTATATGACGTGACACAGCACATTTTCTCAGAACAGCAAATTCAGCTGTTTTGTGCCTACTATTTTTTTTTTAAAGTAACTATAACTTGAAACTTAGCCATATGGATGTCTGCATCATCCTGCAGAAGAAACATCTGACTGTCTATAAACACTCTTATGACTGCTTTCAACACAATCTTTTTTCAGATACTCTACTGTTGCTTCACTAAGGCAGACTGCCCACCTGTATTATAGAAGTTTATCCTATGGATAATTCAGGTGACTTTCAATTACTGCACAAATAAAGTTCTTTAACTTGAGGTGGGAGAAAACAGGGAAGGTCAGAGAAAGCGCTGAGAGGGTTAGAAAACAGAGTAGGACAGTTTATTAAGATTAACAGCTGCAGATTTGGTGTTGCTAATGGCAAGACATTACACAAAACATAGGTGAATTCTTTCATGGATTCCTTTATGTTCCTTATTTTAAGAAGCTTGCTGCAGATGCCTATAGATGAATCCTGTGCCTTTCTCAGTCAGAAGGATGCTTTAAGTGCTCAAAACCAGGCTGGCTGGCTGATTGAATGGACGAATTCTGCTAGCCAAGATCACTTCGGAATCATCCTAATGTACATACTGCTATTGCTGACTGTATTGATATACAGTAGATATATTCTTGACCTGAGTACAGAGCGGACAATCCACACGCTGGGCAAAAATAAAAAATGAAAAAAAAACCAGCCCAAAAAACCAACAAACTGAGGATCTTTGTTAAAACACTGAGATGTACTGAAATTAAAAAATAAAATTAAAAAATTAAAAAATAAAATAAAATAAAATCGAGGCTTCTCATCGTTCACCTTCTGGAGCAGTTTCGCGGTTCAGTGCTGTCCCAAAGGGAGCAAAGGTATCTGTCTCCTTAAAAAAGCTGCTCTAAAGACAACAGGTCTCCCGACTACATTATTACTGTCCGCCAGGTAGCTCGCAGAACCCGGTCTGGGGGACCCGACCGCGGCGAGCAGCCCGGCTCCGCGGGTGCGCTCTGCCCCTCCGCGCCCGGCCGCGGGCACCGCCTGCAAACAGCGATGCGCGCCTGTCTGACCTGCGCTCGACTCCCTTCAGCCGCTCAAAGGTGGATCCCAGACTGTATTTTATTTTTACGTGATTTAGAGCCTTCTTCCCAACAGCCCCCACCCCCCGCTCGCCCCGAGTGCGCTCTTCCAGGCACACTTTTTCTCACGGCGTGCGAATCAGGTGCGGACAGGGAGGAGCGGGGACGCCCCTACCTCCGAGCTGCTGCCTGCGACGCGGGGAGACGGGGGAAGGGGTTGGGGTGTGCCTCGGGTCCCCCGGCTCTTTACCCCATCCCTCCCCCGCCCCGGCTCTTCCCCCGCCTCGCCGCCGCAGCGGCGGTGTAGGAGGTTCGGAGGATCCCATCCTGCTCCCCTTGCACTTGTGTGGCACAAACCTTCCCTCTTCCTCGACCCTCCTCTCCACACCTGCGGTGCGCTTCGCCCACTGCCCATCCTCGCCACCTTCCACTTGCCCGGGCCGGGGGCGGAGGGGGGCGGGGAGGAGCTCTGGGGACCGGGGCTCTGCGGGAGGCAGCTGCCGGCTACCGCGGTCTTGCAGGGCCGGCTGCCGGGGCCAAGGGGGGACGCTGCCCTTCCTGCCCATCCATTCCTCCTCCTCTCTTGTTTTTTTTTCGATGAGATCATTTCGACTGCTCTCCGTACTCTTATTAATATGCTTTCCCTACTCTACACTTCCCCCCTCCCTTCCCGCCCTGGCCACCAGCCCTCCGCAACCTCGTCAAAGGGATGGATGTTTGGGGTGGGATGTAGCTGTGGAGGAAGATAAGCCTGAGAGAGGGAGGGGAGAGCAAAAGGGAGAGATTTTGCTGTCGTCTCTGGGCTGATTGGAAGAGGCAATCGTTGTATCTGCGGCCGGAGGATTAGCAGCTAAACTTTTATTGCTCCCTTTTGTGCGTGCGTGTGGGGGTGTAGGGCTGTGTAAACGGAGAAGTCGCCTCTCAAGGGGGAAAATCTTGTCAATTTCCCTTTGGCAGGTGCAATTCAAGGAGGAACTCATGAGCGTTTCTTCTTATCCATGAAATGACTAGGGGAGGGGAAACGAGCCCTCTCCTCTTACTCTTCCTTTCCCAGTTTTGAAATCATTCTTTCCCCACCACCGCCACCCTCCTTCCCTTTCCTTTCCCTTAGCCTTCCCCTTCCCCTGCACCGACTGAATGGAAGAGACTCCAGGGTTTTCTTCTCCTCGCCCCGGACTGGAGAAGTGAGGGGACATCGCTCTACCCTTATCCATCTCTATCTCGCTTCATCCATTCCTGAGAGGATTTCAGACGGTGCAATGTGTTTTCAACCTCTTGCCGCTGCTACCACTTGATACTGTGCTACGCGCGGGGAGAGGGTTTTTGCAAAAATGGATTTGCTCGATTTTAAGGGATTTCTTCTCTAATAAGGATCGCATTGCACACAAATATGACTAAATCCCCTATTTGGTAAAGCTTTCGTCCCCCCACCCCTCCTCTTTGGGTTCCCTCCCG
>VZTU01029230.1:20209-36760 GCA_013400835.1 Zapornia atra
CGTGCCCCAGCCGGGGCTCGAACCGGGGACCACGGGGCGAGAGGGCGCGGGGCAGCGCCGAGCGCCGCGGCGGGGATGGCCACCGCGGTCGAGGACCTCGGCAGGCTGCGGGGCTGGGGGGCGTCCCCCCGGACAGAAATCCTCCAGGAGAGGCTCCAAAATATAATCAATTACTTGTCGAAGATCCCCCGGGGTCCCAGGCTGCACCGAATGGGACCCCCTCTCCCGTCTCAGTTTTGCGGGGGGGGGGCTTGACTGGCCACAGTTTGTTCCAGCACCCCTCTCTACACCCACACCTGTAAAACAGCAGCGCTAAGGTCAGGTATTGCTTGTCCAACAACTCTTTGAGAGGCTAAGCCGTGTTTATGCCAAATCACGGCCTCCAAAAAGCTGCCGGGCCAGGAGACAGATCCCCTAATGTATAGCTTGCCATGGAAAACCTCACGGATCTGAAAAGATGCAAAGCCGCATAATCAGAACCGCACTAGAAAGCATGATTCTAATTACACCCGCGATTAGGAGGGAAAGGGGGAGGCGGAAGACACAATGCAGTAAGAAATTTGGTGGAAACTTCTTTAAAATGATTCCTGAACCCGGATAATCACAATATTGTGGTTGCACTGTCAAAGCTCCCCAAGTGACAGCTTTGAATGAGTGAAGACTGCATGATTGGTCTCTTTTGGGTCTTTTCCTTTTTTTCTTTTTTCTTTCTGTTAGAAGCACTGTTCTTCTCCTGTGGTTTGAGGAACAAAAAGGCAAGGGGTCATAAAATAAAATGGACTGCCTTCACTGCTATGTAAAAAAATATTGTGCTATGATTTCCCATAAAGCCTACAATTTTAATTACTTTCTGGCAATATACAAATTTTGGTGATGCTGGTGTTAAAGTCACTAGATCAAGATCTTTTTTTTATTCTTCCCCCCCCCCCCGCCCCCCCGTGAAATAGATGTGTTTTCCTTCATTAAAATGTTAGATATATGTCCAGAAAAAACTTAGTCTCTTCTTCTCTATTACATTTTATTATCAAGATTAGTTTCACTCCTTATTAATAATGAATACTGAATGATGATACGTAAGAAAAGCTCCCTGCGTTGGAATAACATGGCTCTGAGACTTGGAAGCATCCTTTCTAGTGGTTACAGATGGAATTGAAAAGATCTGTAGTTTTTCCATCTTCTTTGTTATTATATATTGGAGCAACTCTCCTCACTTCTCCGAACTTTATTTTTTTCCATGTACAAAAAGGGGGAGAGAGCTAATACAGTTCTTGAAATGAGCCTGTAAGAATCAGATATGAAGTGTTATTAATTGCCTCAGAAGAAACATTTCTCACATAGGGTTTGTTTAGTGTGAGTGCCTCCTATTCTAGCTTCCATAAATTCGTGGGCAGAAAGAACGCTGGCAGCTGGCTCCATATTCTAATGCCAATCCACCTTACCTTACACTGTTGAGAAATTGGGTTTTGATTGGTGACGATTACAGATGTACATGCAGTGTGTTCACTGCATGAAGCACAGCTAAAGTAAATGAGCAACTCAGTAAATGGGTGAATCCTTCATTGTCTTCATATCCCAACACAGCAGACAGGCAGAGTCCCAGCTAGCATGTATTTCCAGAATCCACCCCTAAGGAGAGTGAGGGCATGAATAGTTGGGTAGCATTCAGATTAGAGCATAAGATGTAATGTTCTCACTGAATGCCCATGTCACAGAGGAGTTTTTAACTACCAGCTCTGCCAACATCCGCCTCTGCTAGCAGGGGGATTCAAAAAGACACAGGGGCTTGTGAGCCTGACCAAGAAATAGCGAATATGCTGCCAAGCCTTCATTTTCCTAGCACTTCAGCCTTTCCCTGTTTAATAAGGTAGCCATCATCCATGTCTCAGACCTTGTGTTACAGGGAAAGGGTCAACGGCATAGAAGTAGAGATCTCAATGTCATTAGGATACTGGAAATATGCTGAGACTGCCTTCTCTCAGGGTAAATATCACGCACAACCTGCAGTGTAAAAACTGAACGCGATGCAAGTACCATTTTCTCCTAGCTTGTTACTAGCCCATGATGGCCTTTGGTGTCTTCTGGTGATTTGAGGAGGAAAGTGTGCCATTCGATTACTTTTGTTAAAGACCATCATAGTCAACAGTACAAATGGCATCTGATCGATCCAAAATACTGAGAATAAACACAGAACTTCATTGTCACTTTAACTTTAGTGCTGTCTGGGCACTATGTCCAGGCTTAATGCCAAACTAACCGGGGTCAAAACCCCAAGCATTCCAGGAACTGATGTATCTGTTCTTTTTTGCTCTTACTATCCCACTTTCTCCGATAGCCAAAGAAGATACAGGTGATGACCAGAAAATATTATCGTCAGTGCATGACATCTTTATCAGGTAGCGAGCTAGTCACTCTAATCTTCCAAAGAAGTCTCATTACAACTGGCTTAAGTGTTTGCTCTTAGCTTTTTCTAGTTAAAATGTTGTATTTGGAAACTCTTGGGAAGTCAGGAGTTATCATCTAAGAGACATTTGTTCCCAAGATGCACAGCTGCCCCATAATGGTTGGAGATTGAAGATTTCTGTTTGTAAAATGGGCTGCAGATTTACTGCAGCACAAAGCAACATCCTTTCAACAAGGCAAACAAACCAGATTAATGAGATTGTTAAGCACACACAATAATTTACTTCACTGGGGATTTGCAAATGCTTTGATGGATGTGAAGAACCCAACCCCTCACTTCTTTCACACTCCCAGAACTAATTTTCAACTTTTATTATGCCACAGCAAGAGAGAGAAGTCAGACCAGTGGCACTGAAACTTAGAAGGCCTTTTTCTTCCTCTGTTTAAAAAAGTTACTTTTCTATTACTGGCTCAAGCTATGATTATATATACTTTTTTTCAAATATAATAAAAAATAAATAAAAATAGGAGGGAAACCTCAGTGCTTGCTCATGTTGTTTTAAACTCATAAGATCTTCTCCTTGTTTGGATACTTATAAATGCTTTCAACGACAGATCACAGAGTAACTTGTTTATACCAAATGTACAATTTAAACATGCAGGCAGACATGCAAACTTGTTGGTTTGTTTTTTTGTTGTTTTTTACAATAAATCTTTTTTTTTATTATTATTCTTTTAAGATAGATGTTTACAATTAAATTCTTTGCAGGCATTATCACACTGTCACATCTAATGCTTATTTCTCTTTCAGTTGTAGCAAGTCTAATCATCCTACATTTGTCTGGGGCAACCAAAAAAGGAACAGGTATGTAAACTTCAGGCGTTTTGTTCAGACATTATATTAGAGTTCAAAGTACAGATTTCAGTTGTTAGTTTAGGTCTTGAAATTTTAAGTAGTTCACCTACTTTCAGTGCCTGTCCTTTGTGCATTTGTTTTCAGTATTAGTGTGCCTGTACACACACAAAAATACAGTGGTACTTTATTTTTAACAAGGTAATGACATAATCTACAGCTAGATCTAACTAAAGAGTCAGCTTGACTCTAACTAAAGACTGCAAAGTGCTGTAAAGTGCCCCCACTTTCAAACTGGGAATTCCAGGTTGGGCACTGAGCTATCAAGTCTTAAGATCTTTCTGCTCGTTGAATTAAAAATCTGAAACCAGGTGCATTTTATGCAGGCTCGGAACAGAAAGAGGTTCTTAAAAACCCTGGGTACTAAGTGTGGGGAGAGCCAAGCAGGGAGAGTTGAGAAGCAGCCTGTGTTCGAATTTGTGCCTGAATCCTCAGTCCCTGCAGGCCTGAATTCATTTCAGGAAATTAAGATCCATGTCGTCCTCAGCTTGGAAACAGACCAGGAAGAAAGAGAAACACTACAGATCGTGAGGCACATCTCAGGTGGTTAAAATCATCCTTGGAAAGCTCCCATCTACCTCCACTGAATGTAAGGGAGCCTCAAAGAACTCAACTTTACCCATCAGAGGCTTAAGTGAGATGTGACACTCCTTGGATATAGGTACCTCATTCAGAGCAAAACAAGGAGTCCTCTTTGGACAATTCTGTGAGGTCTAAGAACCTACTGTCCGTCCTTTTAATACCAGCCTAGATATTTTTCTCTCCAAATAATCCATCTTATTTTAGCCTACTTGTTAAAGTATGATGCCCAGGAAGCGATTCTTCATCGTCTTCAGCTGGAAGACATTCAAACCTTTGTCTCCAGGCTCTCTGCTGATGTACAGAAAGGAATGCAAGAGTTTCAGGGCTAGGAAGAAAGCAAACAAGAAGGTCTGACTCTGCTCTCTGATGATTCACCTCAGAGGAGGAAAGTTCTGGGCTGTGATTCCTGGCCCCAGAGCTATTTAGTCATTTTACAACAAATGGCAAAATAAAAATAACTTATGAATCCAGGAATTCCCCCATCCATCTCTGTCTGATGTACATAGAGTTAAGCTGCTGAGAATTAAAAACAAATCTTATATTCTTTCATAATTCTGTGTTTTTTTCTTGATTTTTCAACTCTGATGTATTCCTGTTTTGCAGCATGTAACGTGCTGATAGAGCACATGATTGAGCCTTTTCAGGTATATGCGAGGGAAACCCATGTCTCCCATTTCTTGGGCACGTGTTTTCCTTTTGGGGTTATTATTTAAAAGTAACATAAATATATCTTCCCCCAGACATCCAAGCCTCTTCTCTGATTTCTCTGCTTTGAAAAAATGTTTTGAGTAAGAATTATTTGTTTGTACCCTCATTTTTCCCCGAATCAATGATCATACTCAGTCTCAATGGAAGAAAGCAGAGGGACTGGCAAAAGGGACTGGTTTATTCTGTAGGAGAATTATAAGTGTTATAGGGGCAAAATAAATGGTGAGTTAATTATATAATGCTTAATGTGATCATTTCACAGAAAAGCAAACCACTTCCGAAGGACAGAAGCCAGTGCAGTGTGGAACCTGGACAAAATATGCAGAAGGAGGCATCTTCACTTCTCCCAATTACCCCAACAAATATCCTCCTGACAGAGAGTGTGTCTACATTATAGAAGGTGACTACCTGAAGAATCTTTACATTCTATCATCAAGTGCATAAAAACAAAGTGTTTTATTTCATTATATGTGAAGCATCAGTAAAGCCTATGTGCTAGTGATAAATTTTCTCAAGATACAAGATTTAGAGAAGCTCAGTCTCTAAACATTTGTAGGTTTGGTGTTTTGTGGGGATTTTTTTGGGGTTTTTTTGTTCTTGTTTTGTTTTTTAATTTGGGTTTTTTTTTAATTTAAAATTTTGTAGGTCATGCTAAGAAATGCCATACAATACCTGATGTGTTTCCTGATATCCCTCATAAATTAGTTCAGGTGATAAGTATGCATGAGTCACTTCATAATAAACACAGGATAATTTATTTCAGGGTGTTCAGAGAATGAATAGAACCTAAAATGCTGTAACCTGATAGAAGAAAGAATATTTGAAAATGCTTTTGACTTTCATGTAGGTATTTTAAACTTGCCATAACTGAATTAGGAATGACAAGCATAGCTAGGCAAAGTACAGCAATGAAAGCCATACAAAAAAAAGCATATAGTGAGACTACAGACTCAGACTACAGACTGGGGGATCAGAAACTGGAGGCCAGCCATGCTGAGAGGGATTTTGGTGTCTTGGTTGACAAGTTAAATGTGAGCTAGCAGTGTGCTTAGGCAGCCAGGAGGGCCAACAATATCTTGGGGTGCATCAAGTACGGCACTGCCAGCCAGTCCAGGGAGGGGATTGTCCCTCTACACTGCACTGGGGCAGCCTCACCGTGAGTACTGCGTGTGGTTTTCAGCACCAAAGTATAAGAGGGACATAAAGATATTGGAGAGTGTACATTGAAGGGAAACGATGATGGTGAAGGGTCTGGAGGGGAAGTCTTACGAGGAGAGGCTGAAGTCCCTTGGTTTGTTAGCCTGGAGAAAAGGAGGCTGAGGGTAGACCTCATTATGGTCTATGGCTTCCTGACGAAGGGGAGCTAAGGGGCACGTGCTGATCTCTTTGGCGATCAGTGATAGAACCCAAGGGACCCTCAAGAAGCTGTGACAGGGGAGGGTTAGGTTGGATATTGGGAAGAGGTTCTGTACTGAGAGAGTGGTCAGGCACTGGAACAGGCTCCCCAGGGAACTGGTCACAGCACCGAGCTTGACTGAGTTCAAGAAGCATCTGGACAATGCACTCAGTCCCATGCTCTGACTTGTCTGGCCCTGTGTGGAGGCAGGAGTTGGACTTGATGATCCTTATGGGTCCCTTCCAACTCAGGATATTCTATGAATTCTATGAATTAGGGATGACAAACGTAGCTAGGCAAAGTGTAGCTGCTAAAGTCATACAAAAAATTCATATAGGGAGTGTGAAAGTTATTTTTCATCCAAGTATTCATGAGAAATGAAAATAAATGACAGAAACAAAAAAACAAAACCCAAAACAAAACCAGAAAAGAATAAACATTAACCCCAAACAGCTGTAAGACACAGTTTTTAAATAGTAAACAGTTGCAAGCACGGAGGTGATGTAGGGAAGTCTAGAGGTGTATTACAAACAATGTACACAGTTTCTTTTCATCAGTCTTAGCACAACAGATGTTGAAGGGATTGTTGTAAAAATGAATCTGTGGAAAATAATAGAGATTAGATACTGTCAGAGTTTAGTAGCCGAAAAGATGATTCAGCTACAGAATGGTAAGTCATTGGAACCATAAAGATTCATTCATGAGTTGTGAATACATGCAGAATATAACACTGATGCTTGTTCTATCCATGCTTGCTTGGACAGAATTATTAACTACAAATGATGGAACCATGAATTATAGATTTATTTTTTTTTTCTCTTCTAAACGTGCAGGTAGTTCCAAGAGAGATTTTCAAAGTTGTATAGCCAATTCAAACTGAATTAGCTCCTTCAGAACCCCCCATTAGGCACTTTTAGAAACCACTCTGTTTTTCCAAACCTAGTGCTGAGTTACTCAAAGAAATATATTTCATAAAAATCTTCCAGGAAAATGATTGATAGTAACTGTTGTATGCATTGATTAAGAAAAAATAAAAAAATCATAGCATCTCTGAATTCCAATTTAGTGCCAGGTAATCTGACTGAAGTCAGAAGTAAAGAGGTGATTATAAATCATGGAGTCTAAAAGCCCTTTAAAGAAAATTTATGACTGTCCAGTCTTCCCTCTAGAGTCCAGGATTTAAGCAGACATGTGGTAAACATGTAAGTTCTTTCATAGTCTAGTAATAGATTTGAATTACAAATAAAATAATAAAAAGGGATAAATGTATAGACCTAATATGTACTTCTTAGTGTTTTTTTCTTACGTTTATGTTGCCAGATCCAGGTCTTTTTGCCCATATTATTCAAATAATCTTTCTAACATTCTCATGAGGCTGGAAAGTAGTAAGGCTAGCTTTTCTTCAGGGATCTGATTCAGAGAGATGTGTTTTATCATTAAAGAGAAAGTCCATTGAAAAAGAAGTAAAATATAACCATGTTGTAAACCCAAGTCCAGTGCCTCAAGCTCTCCTATTAGTACAAAGGTGCCTGAAAGATCTGTATTGTAAAGACTTTTGATTTTATTATTGATTTTATTATATTAGTCAAATACTTATAAAATACAGTAACAAGTTAAAAGGTGGCAAGATCTGCTTTTGAAATAGCTTGATTTAGAACATCTCAAATTGGAAATGTCTAAGAGCAGTTTAGGAAGGAAATATTTAATCAAAAGGCTCCTATGATGAATATGAAATTCCATGTTGACGAGTTTGGAGCACTGTACAGTAGAAGAAATAATCTGAATTCAACAGACATTTTGTTATATTTTATGGGAGAATCAATCTGGCAAAAAACAGTGGCACATAATTTCTTATGACACCAATATTTTTTGCTTTCTGTCCAACGATCAACAGCTTTTATTGCAACTGTTGCTATTTTTTAAACCCATAGTGTTAGCAGCTCTATCAGTATATACTCTCATGAGAATGATGCATGTTGCACAACATTTTAAGATCTGATCTCCCCCTGACTATTTCTATCTTCAAAAATGATCAGGAATAGTCACATATGGAAAATGTCACAAAAATAAGCAGATATAGTAAGTTACCTGAAAAGGATATTTTTAAAAGCGACAGTTTTCAAACAGAGCAAAAGGAGAAACACTGAAAGACAACAAAAATATTTTTTAATTGGAGACAATTACTTGTTCATATTTATTCTTTTTACAACATACAAAGATGGCAGGAAATGATAAAGAAGGCTAGCAAGTGAAAATCTTTCCCCATGTCTTTTCTGTATTGAAGTTAAAGGATTGTAAAAAGAAAAAAAAAAGAATTCATTATTTTAATAATAGCAACATCTTTGAGGTAGGATAACAGTCTAGGGAGTGGATAATCCTTGCTAATCCAGGACACAAGCATGCATTCAATTTTAGAGTAAACCAGAAACTTCTCTATATACATCTCATTCCTATATTTATTATTGAGATTCCAGATTGCTTCAAATAGCTTCTGACTGCTGCTGAATACCAAGTACCAAACCAGGGTGACAGTAGATATGATTCGTAATAGTATTCCCAGATTCCTATCTCCCTTTTGTATGTGTTAGAGAATTCAATGTACCAGGACTGTATATACCATACCAACAGCTAGTGATGCGAGTTTAAGCATGTATATGAATTACCAGGTTCCTTCCTGCCTGCTTGCTTTTGTTCCTTCATTTTTTGCCAAACACAACCTAGGGCAAATTCAGATTGCTTTCCTCAAACTGAGTTCCTACTGACTTTAGTGGACTTGAGTGAGGGCTCCAGCATGAAGTGTGTTGTAATACAATTGAATTTCATCTCATGCTAAGATTTTTTACCCCACATTGTAGCTCATCTGAAATGTATGCAAGCCTTTTATCATTTTAAAATTACTTTGGTGAAGTAAAGGAGTTGGCAAAAATTGCCATGATCATAGACTGTTAGTTTCCAAATGAGAAGAGGGTTTCTGACTGCAGAGGTTTCTATCCTAGCAGTCAAAGACAGATCAAACAGCTAGAAGTTTCTTTTACTTTTCCTTTTTGAAAATTTTTCTTCCACTTTAGTAGCAATGATAATTAACCATTGGAGCAACTAGGATTTTTAAAGTCCATATTGGATGCCTTTCTAAAAGAAATCCTTTAGGTCATCCAGAAGTCATGGATTCTGTACAAAAATCATTATGCTATGAAGGAGCTTCTGGTAAATCCCATCTGCCTTTCAAAATGCACTGAGAATTTGGTTTTGATTATTCTGTTGTTGTTGTCTGGTTTTGTTGTGGTTTTTATTCTTTTTCTTTCAGTCGTACTGAAATATCTGAACGTATACATGGAATTCCTTGTTGGGACCAATTTCACCCTTGTTTTGCATATTCATGACTCTAACCTGGCAAAATTCACAGCTGCCTGGAAGAACCGCAGCAGTGGCAGCATTAGCCTTTGCCAGGCTGCAGAAAATTTGGCACGTGTGCTCCAAAGACAAGCTCACACTAGAGATTTTGTAGAAGCAAAGGTTTTTGTTTGTGTTAAAAATATTTGAGGAGTGGGATAGTCATACTTTGCACAGTATATCTTAAGAATTGGTTTGGAAATCCTGTAAGTGAAATACTTGCAAGGTTTGAACATATGAAGATAGGCTGAGACAGCTGTGCCTGTTCAGACCTGGAGAAGAGAAGGCTCCGAGAGGATCTTATAGCAGCTTTCCAATACATGAAAGGTGCCTGTAAGAAAGCTGGGGAAGAGCTGTTCACAAGGGCATGTAGCAGTAGGATGAGGGGTGATGGTTTTAAACTAGAAAAGGGGAGATTTGGGTTAGATAGTAGGAAAAAGTTCTTCAATGTGAGGGTGGTAGATCACTAGAACAGGTTGCCCAGGGATGTAGTGGAGGCCCCATCCCTGGAGATATTCACAGTCAGGCTTGATGGGGCTCTGAGAAAACTGATCTAGTGAAGATGTCCCTGCTTTCTGCAGCAGGGTTGGACTAGATGACTTTTAAAGGTCCCTTCCAACCTAGCACATATTATAATTCTATTCTATGATTTTATAGATAGGTATGAACTAGAATTGCTTCATAGAAATATGAAATAAATCTTCTACATTTTATGTTTGGGGACAGTTAGAGTTAGCTCATTTGAAGGTCTTTCATGTTTTCACCAAAGACCACTGAATTTTTTAATCCTAAAGATTTCACAGGTGTTAGAAAATGGTCATGTATAACTGCACAAAAAACCCCCTGTCACAGTGGGGTTTGAGTTTAAAAGTTTTTTAATCAAAACAAGGAAAGAATCCCCTTTTAAAAGGAGGAAATGTGTGTCTTTATCAATAATAGCTAGACCAAGGATTATTGAAAACTAGTAGTACTGTAGCACCTCAGGTATATGATGGTAGGGGTTGAGTTCAATGTCTCATGTCCATGTAGTCTAGTAAATTGAAACAGATTTTTCTTTTACCTTCAGATATCATTTACACAGTCTGATAGGCTGATCAGAATTAAAAACTTGATTGTATGGTTTTGCTGCAACTGTTCTTCTACTCCAAGTTGGAAACAGATGTCTGGGTTTTTTGTTTGTTTTGTTATTGGACTGAATATAAAATCTCAAGAGAACACTTGTGTAAGATAATTGAATGAAAAATATGACAAGACATGCAAGCATGAAGTAGTCTTTTCATGGTTTTAAGAATTTTTGAAGAATGATAATTGAAAGCCATATATGGAAGAATTTTAAGATTTAAAATAAAACAATTTTATGAGACAAATTCAATATATTTCATATGGACTTGACAACTTTTTCTGACGCTGTAGTCACTGGAAGAGTTCTGAAGATGTGAATGGGGTTTATCTGTGAATAAGGATATCGGAAATGACCATTCTGTCTTTCCTTTCCTGATTAGATGGCCAAATTCCAATCCAGTGTGGAAGACTTGTATATTCTGGGGTTCTTGTTTGTTTGTTTTGGTTTGTTTTCTTATAGCTAGACATACATTGTTAGTAGTCATTATTATGGACTTGCACTCATTGTATTTCTGTAAGTTTTACTGTGACCACATTTGTAAACACTTTCTTGAAAAAGCTGTGGCACAAGATATCAGGTATACAATACCTACTTGTTTTAGCTTGTGTTTGGCAAAGGAACTTTTTGCTAAAGCCAGAGTATAAGGTCAAAATGATGTCTTTTTCACTAAAAGGGAGTTAAAGTTGGGAGTTCAGATTGTGTGTTTTCATTCCTTATGGTAATTTCCAGGAAGACCTGAAAAATTTTGTTTCTTAGGTAGATTATTGCAAGACAAATATTTAATCTTTAAGTATCATTCAAGATGAAGCACAGAGTTACATTTAAAAGCACATAATAAAAAAGATTCATGGGTTCTACACACTTTGGGACAAAGCAGAAGCTCTTTCTCAAGTCTTACTTGAGCTGATGTGATTCTCTGATCTAGAAAGAACTGAGCTTCACTAGGAAAAGCCTCATCTTGTCTTTGTTGAAAAATAAATAAAAGTAACTGAACATAAACCTATTTTGAATGTGAGCTTCTCAGACAACTACACGGAACATGTGGAATTATTATTTTTTTTCTCAAGCCATAGATATTATGAGGAATTATTAGGCCTGATTCTCTTTTACTCACAAAAACTCCTTTTATATTATACTGAGGCTATAAATAGTTTTAGGGCTCCTTTTTAACACCAAAATCATATCAATTGACTGAGCTGTAACC
The DNA here is from genome assembly GCA_013400835.1 of Zapornia atra. NCBI lineage: Eukaryota > Metazoa > Chordata > Aves > Gruiformes > Rallidae > Zapornia > Zapornia atra. Next base: position 31,926 of record VZTU01029230.1, read on the forward strand.
CAGATGGGGCCTCATGCCCATTTTCATCATATATCAGTCTTGGATTATGGGTATAACTATGGGCCAACACTTGTAAGTGTCATTGTCCTGAGTTCAGTTAGGATACAGTTCATTTACTTTCTAGCAGCTGGTGTAATGCCATGTTTGGGAGTTCAGATGTCAGTAGTGCTAATAACACACTGATGTTTTAGTTGTTGCCAAGCAGTCAAGGACTTCTCAGCCTTTCATGTTGCCCTGCTAACAAGAAGGTGGGGGGCACTGAGGAAGCTGGAAGGGGGACACAGTCTAGACAGGTGGCCCAAACTAACCAAAGGCGATATTCCATACCAATGACGTCATGCTTAGCATAAAGAGGGTCTGGTAAGGGAGGAGCATATGGCTCCAGGACATATGGTTTGGGGACAGTCCAGCTTTGGAACAGCTCTGTGTTGTATGGTTTTTTGCTGTAAAGTCCTGTTAGTGTTATTTCTCCCTCCTTTTGCTGTCCCACTAAACTGTCCCTATCCCAACCTGAGAGGTTTGCCTTTGTCTTTCCTTTGCCCTCCCCCCTATATTTTTTCCCCCTGTGAGGGAAAGCGAATGATCAACTGTGTGGTATTCAGCTGCCGGCTGGGACAAAACCACAACACATATTTTAGTATGAAATAGAGTCAAGGACGCCCAACATTTCAATTTTATAAAAAACCAAATGTGTTATGTTAATGGTATAAGCCATTTTTGAAGCAGGCATTTCTCTGTTGCCTTGGAAAGTAGAGCAGTCATATACTGTGGTATGATGCTGTCTGATACAAACAATACTAGCAGTATTAATTTTCACATCTAGTTACACTATATTACAATAAAGCCTTAGACAGGTCAATAGTATAATATTTGAATGGTGAGTATATAAGATTTTCAAGCCTTAACAAGCATTCTTAAGGTTACCTAAAGTGTTCTCTGACACCTGATTCTTCAGTCTCTAGGGGAATGATGAGTAGTTCTCAACAAATCTTTTTAAGTCGACTAAGAGTATACAAAATATGACCCCCAAATTGAAAGGTACTGATTTCTCTCTTCTGCCCTACTATTTTTAATTTAAATCAATGTTTAAGTAAGTGAAGTCAGGGTTAGAGACATCTGAATAAAATTAATCAATGATGTCTTCCAGTTACTCTGTCCTTTACCATAACCTGAAAGATCTACTTTCGTCTTCAAATTTCAACAAGGGTAGCATTAATAAGATCTGTAGAAGCTTTATTATCTGCTTTTAATTTTGAATGTTTTCTTATACTTTCAAAGTAGTTTAATTTCCACGGACTGTGAATTTGGTGCAATTTTATGTAAAGTTTTAGGTTTTGATTTTGCTATTGAATTTTGATGGGCACAAATATCCTGTAAATTGGTATAAATAATAACAAGCCAATAGTAAGTACTTTCTTATATATGAATTTCTTCAAATTGAGTACAGTAGACAAACTTGCTTTCTTATGTTAAATTAATTATTTCAATAAATATCAATCACCAAATTATATTAACATTGAAAGTAAAGCTATTAAAATATTTTTTCTAAATTAACATGTTTTGTTAACTTACTTCTTCAGTGCTCCTTATAAAATGATCCTGTGTTTGTTTACATAAAACATTTGTAAATGAGATCTGACTGTGTGTCCTTACATAAAAATCGTAAGATTTACCTAATGTCTTCTTATTTAGTACATTATGAATTTTTTACCCTTCCCATGCGAGTAATGAGCTCATCCAAAAAACTTCAACTTAAAACATTTCAAAATACATACAAGATCTAGATTACACTGATGGTTTTCCCATTATACCTGAGGAAATGAATGGAAGATCCTGACTGCTGGATCGGAGCAGTTTCTACACTGAGATTTTGCACTTGCCTTGCAACTTGATCTTGCATGTTTTCACTAAAATGAATGGTAACTCAGCCAAAGTTCATAGCAATTTTGACCTCTTCTAATATGTGTAAAGTGTAGGACATGATCCCATGAGAGGCACAGCAGGCAGTGACACAGCTAGCCCTTGCCTTAGTCGAAGGCTTTGTCAGCAAAAATCTGTATTGCGCCATGATCTAGACACTGAAGGCATAAGTTTTTTCACTGTGGACAGGATTAAGTGTAGGAGCAGCATTCCTCAGGGATGCTGTGTCTGTTAAAATTTGTAGACTAACACATAACATTTTTTCTCCTTTTGAGAAAATGCTACAGTTTGACCAGTAAAATATTTTGCTTTATACAGGAGATGCCAGGGGATATTTGTTTTAGCTGTCATTCTGACTACCACTTTATCTTTGAATAAAGTGGGGTTCTGCAACTAATTAAGTGACCACTATAAAGCTTCAAGGTTTTCAGTAGAATACAGTTTGCCCTTTAGTTAGATATTAATTTTGCTTCATCCTGATCAAGTTTCTTAAATAAGAATTCACTACACTTGTCCTTATGTTCCAAATGAGATGATAAGTAATTCTGAGTATTAGCAATTACACTCAAGCTCATCATTGACTGTGATACATATATAGGAACAGAATTTGTCCTTCTTACTATAGCACAGTTCCGTTCCATTTTTTTCTTCATCTTCATGAGCATTACATAAAGAAGTATTCTGATTAACATCTTCCCCACCCAAATATAAGAAAACACTGGTTTTCCAGATGCATAATTTTCTTAGAAAGATTTTTTGTTTGAACCAATTGCTCCTAAACTGTATTTTTATTTAGATCATAGATATTCCTCTTAGGTTTGCTAAGAACTGCTGTCATGAATACTTTTTTAAAGGAAAAGAATAGACAAGTAAGTTGATGATATAAAATCTATTAAAATATAGACGTATTAATTTTCAAGCAAGTTTTAATGCAAAATATTGATATGCGTACAACATTGATATATGTGATTTTCTTTAATTTTGTTTTAGGTCTGAAAGGTCTTGGTTTAAGAAATAATAAGATAATTTTCTTTTCATCTCTAGCTGCCCCTAGACAATGCATTGAACTACACTTTGATGAAAAATACTCCATAGAGCCTTCTTGGGAGTGTAAATTTGACCATATTGAAGTACGAGATGGACCTTTTGGCTTTTCCCCAATCATTGGACGTTTCTGTGGACAGCAAAATCCACCTATGATAAAATCCAGTGGCAGATTCCTATGGATTAAATTTTTTGCTGATGGTGAGCTGGAATCTATTGGGTTTTCCGCTCGGTATAATTTTACACCTGGTGAGTACAAACCATCACACTTTTTGATAGAAAAAGCTTGGCATATAAACTTTGATAATGATGTACAATTGTTCTCATGAATAATATCTTTAACTGGGAAGGAAAGTATTAGCAGATAGGACAATGATAGAAGGAATATGCATCTTTTGCATAAAAAATAAGGTTTATTCAAGGAAGAGATTTTCAATACAATTTTGTCCAAGATGCCTATATTCTCTCTGCATTTTTAAAAATAGTTTTCAATCTAATTCTATTATAGAAAATAATTCAAAAAGCTTCATAGGAAGTTATGTGTTTCATGCTTGATTTTTTCACGGTGCGACTTTTCTTTCAAAATCATCATTGATAAAGCATTTTAATAAAAAAATATAGTTATCTCAGAAAATTCCATCATTGCTTTTCCACTTCAACAAACATTTTCCCAGCTGAGCATTGGAATAGTTCTCCATTTTCAATAAAGCAAACTATTAAAAGTATTGCCAGAAGAAGTGTGAGGTTCAGATAGTAAAATTACTAAACATTTTTCTAGAAAATATCTAAATCTTAATTGTAATTGTACAATTATTCCTTGTCACTTTTCAAATTTAATTCTGTAAAGCAAACCAAAATTCATAGTCATACTTTCCATTAATTCTCCTCTTTCCCCCACTTATTAACAGAAGATTGCTGATTTTAGATTTCATATTTGGCTGCAGCTACACCATAGTGCACTGCACTACTGGATTTGACGTAGTTCTGTACCTTCTTGTGTATTGAGAGATGAGTCATACCTTAATATAGCTCGCTCCAAAACACTGTAATTATTATGTAATTTTGTCAATTATGTCACTATTGTTTCAGCTAAATTGTTGTGTTAGGTGGAACAATATTCTTTAGAATATCTGCTAAAATTAACAGACCCCAAATTCTGCTTGCTTAATTATTCCAATAACATCTTGGAAGATAACAGAACTGCTTGAATGTTCCTCTATGTGGTTTTGCTTCCCTAATGCAAGGAAAATAGTCATAAAATTACATAGCATAGTTCAGGTTTCTTTTAAGTCAAAAATACTGTTTTCCAGTGGGTGAACATATTTAGATGGTTCAAACAACAACAGAGAACACAGAATTTCTGTAGCGAATAACCTGATAAGCAGATATATGTATCTCTTGTAAATGCAGACAATAGGTGATTTTTTACTACATCCATGCATATGTGTCTCTGAAAAGTTAATTAAATCTGTATCTCTCATTTACGATGTCTCTGTGGGCTTTTGCCATCTTCTTTCCCACCTCCGCCAAAAGTTGTTTGCTTTAGATATCATGTCTTTCCTATTTCAAAGGGTTATATATTATGGTTGAAAAGGTGTTCATAGCACAATCTGCATTTTATTCTATCTAAAAAACTCTCAAGTGAAAATCTATTCTATGAACCATGTTTTATCCTTGTTCCTTTTCTACCTGGTGTAAGGTGGATTTCTACACAGAGATCAATGGTGGTCAATTGTTATAGCAGCATAAATTTTTCCAGACTTCAGATAGAAAAGCTATGTCGTCTCTTACTCTTTTTTCTTCTTTTTTTAATTCCTCTTCTTTATTTGTCTTTCCCATAGATTTCAATAGGAAGCTCTGGAAATGATAGG